>SKCR01029285.1:0-178232 GCA_019454045.1 Zanthoxylum bungeanum
AGAGAAAGGAAGGTAAGCCGCATGTAATATATTACGCAAGTAGAACTTGAAACAATGCACAAATGAATTACACTACCACATAAAAAGTACTTGCTATAATATTTGCATTGGATAAATTTCGATCATATTTAATTGGTTTTTAACCGTTGTTTATTCTAATCATGTTGCTGTTAGATTTATCTGATGTCTAAATAGGATGTCAACCCTGTTGGGTTCTCCTAGAACATGCCAAGGATCTATTAAGAATAAACAAGTGTGAATAATCGAAATAAGATTGCGGAAAAATACATACAACGATCGGTTATGGCGGATGTGGAGATAACAAAAATTTCCAACCTTTGTGTAGTGCTCCAAACTCTCTTTTGTATGAATGGTTTAGCTCCAAGCTTGATCTTTGAATTCCAAACTCAAGGGGATAATTTCCCTATCACCTTTGTAGACTCTTTTAAGTGCTAGCTTTGGAAGAAATTGCAACAAAAATCTTCCTATTGTGAGAAGCAACTCTCGGCAATAGAGGGAGATGAGAGGGAGAGAAGGTTTCGGTTTTTGCAAGTTGAGAGTGTGAGAAGTGTTTCAATTTTTGTTTAATGTATTATTGATTTCAAAAATCAAAATCCATTTACGAAAGTCAAGTTAGTAAAATATATATCACAAGTCTAACTTGTGTAAGTTACAAGTTACCAACAAATCCTCACTAACTTCCATCACAAAAAAGTGATGAGATTTACTAGTGATGTGACTTGATATGGGCCCCACTTTAATTCAAAATATGAGTGGGCCCGTAAAACACATATCGGGCTCAGATTCATTAATTCCGAATTAACGAATTTTCCATTGTGACTTTGTTAAATCAAATTTAATTAAATAATAATGCCTCGTAAAATTATTACGAAAGTCGCTTACGAATTAATTCTAAATTAATTAGTTCGCCCGAATTAAAATCCAATTTTAATTCCGCTTTGAAATCTAATTTCGATTAATAGATCGAATAGACTATTTAATCGATTAATTCCAAGTTAATCGTTCTATATTTTCTAATCGAATTTTATCCCAGATAAATTCTTGCCGCAATTAGTCCTAGATTAATTTTCTCTGTCTCATAATTAATCCCAGATTAATTCTATTCGAGTCAAACATCATCGGTGAATCTTTGGGAAGCGACCAATGAGATCCCTGTATATGTTGGCAGTAAATCCGGTCGTCGGACTATCCGAATACGTGCGTACCATGTACCACGTTCTTACCGATTTACAAGACATGGTTGGCTTCTAGAAAAGTACCGTGCCTACCCAATTCTCCTGAAAATATTCTTTAAGGAATATATAATCTATATCAAGCGTAATATACCAAGTATTGCGTATTGCGATCCAGTATCTGATGTCACATGCAAGGCCTGAGGATGGAATAATGTCTACCCCGTACGAAGCATATATCGGATCACTAGCAACTAGTCTCTTTAATCGGATAATCATTACCTTTTCATATTATCCCGATAGTTGCAACATAATAGAGTACCAGTTCTGTATCCATACGTGATCAGCATCTCCATATGACTGAAGTGATACTTCCATCTTGACATCACACCCAATACACTACGATTCTCAATAAACCCAGAAGAGGCGTACACATAACATGTTAATGCTCTGGACGACCAAAACTAAAGCGTACTGATTGTCGCAAGTATTAGCGATGCAAGTCTCAGGTTAAGACCAAATACACCTACCCTTATGCGGATTCCCATAGACACATAGTCATACTACCAATGGGATTCCGCGGGGTCTATCCAAAGCGAAGTTGTTTCCGTACCATCGGTAAACAGAACCTCCTATTACACTTGCATGAGTATCCAATACCCAAATATATAAGAACTATGCCGTTATGCTTCCATAACGCGCACAGGTGTAATACTAGCATATTCCGCATTATCGATGTCTAGTCTCGATAATAATATAATCCGGAACTAATCATAAGGACTTTTATCATTTATATATATAAGTAATCTAATTACAAAATGATAAAATATCAATTTCCTTTGTCACATAGTTAATTTGTACAAAAACCACAATGTCTTTTACAAATAGTGATGCTATGGGTCATAATTGTCCAACAAACCCAAGATTAATACCGTGGATTTTGTTGCTTCAAGAATTCAATCTCACAATCAAAGACAAGAAATGGGAGAGAATGTGGTTGCATATCATTTATCGAGACTCACAAATGAGTCACTATTTGATACAACTCCCATCAATGACTCCTTTCCCAATGAGTTTTTATTCTCTGTAAACACAATGCCTTGGTTTGCTAATATTGTCAATTTTCTTGCAACATGAAAGATACCTCCAGACTGGAGCCAACAAGATAAGTGGAAATTTTTGACCGAAGTCAAAAGATTCTACTGAGATGATCCATATCTATTTAAATGTTACCCTAATTAGATTTTCAGACAATGAATACCGGACAGTGAGATAAGTGGGGTTATTCAGTTTTGTCATTCACAAGCATGTGGTGGTCATTTTTCATCTAAGAAAATCGCTGCAAAAATCTTATAGTGTGGATTTTATTGGCCCACCATTTTTAAAGATACACACACATTCTGCAAAACTTGCGAAAACTGTCAAAAGCAGGGATCCATTTCAAAAACAAATATGATGTCTTTAAATCCCATCATTGTCATCAAAATCTTTGATTGTTGGGGGATAGATTTCATGGGCCAATTTCCACCATCATTTGGATTTTTATATATTTTAGTTGCAGTTGATTATGTCTCAAAATAGATCGAGGCAATTCCTTATCGGAACAATTATCACACAACTGTGATCAATTTTTAAAAGAAAACATGTTGAGTCGATTTGGAATCCCTCGGGCCATCATAAGTGATGGAGGTAAACACTTTTGTAACAGACCCTTTGAGTCCTTAATGAAAAAGTATGGAGTCACACACAAAGATTCCACCTCCTATCACCCCTAGACAAACGGTCAAGTTGAATTAACGAATAGGGAAATTAAATAAATTTTAGAAAAATGATTAACCCAAATCGCAAAGATTGGTCTCTTCGCCTAACTGATGCATTTTGGGCATACCAAACAACTTTCAAAACATCTTTGGGCATGTCCCCCTATCATCTCGTTTATGGAAAAACTTGTCATTTGCCTATAGAACTTGAGCATAAAGCATATTGGGCTATTAAAGCATTCAATTCAAACCTTGAAAATACCAGTTATGAACGTAAATTGCAATTAAATTAACTTGAAAAGTTAATGAATGATTAATATGAAAATATGAAAATTCTTAAAGCTAAAACTAAAGTCTTTCATGATAGTCGAATTTCACGAAAAATATTTAAAGTTGGTCAAAAGGTTTTGCTTTATAATTCTCATCTTCATTTATTTCTTTGAAAATTAAAATCCAAATGGAGTGGCCTATTCATTGTGAAACACGTTTACCCATGCATGGCTATTGACATTGAGAATCCTAGGGATGGTGATGTATTTAAAGTAAATGGACAACATCTGAAACCATTTTTGGAGTGTTCAAATTTTCAAGAAATTTTTTTACTGTTAAACCCAGTGTACCGTGATTGATATAATTTCTATTCTTTTCTGTTAATATTTCTCTAATTTCCATTTTTCTTAGTCTTGCAACATTTTGTCTTTTCTCTATTTAAATCTCACACCCTGATTAAGTAGCGGATAATGGAACTCCATGACTCAAAGTTGGTTATTTCAGTCTCCTAAATTACTAATACCCTACAAACTAAAGCATGGAAGAAACTATCGTAAACCTCCAAAAAAAATTTCCTTCTCTTCCCCAAAATGCTATGACAAAAATTTACAAAGCACGCACATAAAGGATGAGACTTCTTATGATTCATAGTATTCCTTGTGATATTCATTGGGTAATTGAAGCAAAAGTTTGCTTGGCAGGTGAGTCATCTGACTCTTTCATTTCTTACATGTCTGGTTTAGGGAAAAACACCTTTGCTAAAAAACGAAGAGCTAAACAATTAGGTGTTCAGTATAAATATGCACGCTGTACATGCAACACTCGTTGTCGTTCTTTAGGAATGTTGTCTGATAACCGCGAAGATAAAATTCAATTCATTAGAGATGGCTTGATTAATGAGTATTTGGATAATATATCATTGACTCTTGATACGCATCTTAGTTGATATGTTCATCGAGAGATTCGCAAGTTACATACACAATTTCAAAAAGAAAGATAATAATACAGTCTCGGGAATCTGATTTTAAAAGACCGTGTTTGCCAATTTATAAGAAAGTTGGATGGGAACCCTATCCCCGACCCATAGAGGGCATTCAAACCGTTACTGGACGTAAAACTAGAGGAAGATGTGAGCCATAATAACAACTACCAGTATATATTATTTTAAATTACTGGTTTGATTTCCTTTACCTTAAAAAAATATTATTTTGATTTACTTTTTGCCGAGAGTATCTAACATTTTTTTGTTCACGATCTATTTTTCTAATAATTGTCATTTTACAGGTATTAGTACATTATTACTCACCCTTTTTTTAGGATCTATAAATTTAGCTTGTCACTTCTCTCTCTTCAACACATCTAGCTAAGAGAGATAGCACAAATGAAGATAACTTCAAAACGACGATCCGCTAATACCTTTGTGTTTTGTGGAATTTGTTCTGGAACTAAACCAGAATTTGTTGAGGCTGCGAGAGAACTAGGTAGAGTTATAGCAAATAGAAACATGCACTTAGTATATGGCGGTGGCAATCTTGGATTGATGGGGTGTATTTCAATGGCTGTACAAGAAGGTGGCAGTCAAGCTTTGGGGATCATTCCAAAACCCTTAACATAGGACAACATCATCAAAAAATCAAATGGAGAATAATGTATTGTCCCATGTATGTCTGAAAGACTCACTGAAATGATCAATCATGCTGATTTTTTTATTACTTTACCAGGTGGGCTAGGAACGTTGGAAGAAATATTCACAGTTACGTCATGGGCAAACTTGAATATTCACCAAAAACCCATTGGGCTGTTTAATATTAATTGATTTTTCGATTTCTTTTTGTATTTCTTGAAGATGCCAAAAGAAATGGATTTATTTCAAAACCAGTAAGAGATATCTCCCTAACTGCAAGAAACGCTGATGATTTAATTGACCAACTCTTAGCTTATGAACCAAAAATCAACCCTATTTTTTCCAAATTGAACTGGTCTGGTAACGATCGTGGCAAAAAGTGCAAAGTAAACCTGGACCTTAATCTGTAATCTTTAATCGTAGATGCAATTGTCAATTCCGCACTAATCAGGTGATATCTTCAAAACTCTATTTCTCATTCCTTTAAACATTGGGGACAATGTCTAATTTTAGTTAGGGGGAGGTGTTGGACAATTATGACCTATATCATCACTATTTGTAAAAGACATGGTGTTTTTGTACAAATTAACTATGTGACAAACTTTTATCATTTTGTAATTGGATTACTTGGATATATAAATGATAAAAGTCTATATGATTAGTACCAGATTAATAAGATATGAGACAGTATTAATCTACGAAAGGTTTAATCATTAAATATCCATAGTCGTATTATTATCGAGACTGGACATCGATAATTCGAAATAGACTAGTATTACACTTGTGCGCGTTATGGAAGCTTAACGACATAGTTCTCATATATTTAAGTATTGGATACTTATGTAAGTGTGATAGGAGGTTCTGTTAGCCGTTGGACCGGGAACAGCTTCGCTTTGGATAGACCCATCGGAATTCCATTGGTAGTATGACTATGTGTCTATGGGAATCCGAATCAAGGTAGGTGTATGTGGTCTTAACCTGAGACTTGCATCGCGAATACTTGCGACGATCAATATACTTTGGTTTTGGTCATACAGAGCTTTAACAGGTTCTGTGTACGCCTCTTCTGGGTATATTGAGAATCGTAGTGTATTGGATGTGATGTCAAGATGGGAGTATCAGTTCAGTCATATGGAGATGATGATCACACATGGATACAAAACTAGTACTCTTAAATGCTGCAGCTATCGGGATAGTATGACTAGGTCATGATTATCCGATTATAGAGACTAGTTGCTAGTGATCCGATATATGCTTTGTACGGGGCAGACATAATTCCAGCCCTAGGCCTAGCATGTGACATCCGATACTGGATCGTATTATGTAATACATAGTATACTACTCCTGATAAAGATATATATTCCTCGTTGAATATTTCTGGAGAATTGGGTAGGCACGGTGCTTTGCTAGAAGTCAACCATGTCTTGTAAATCGGTAAGAACGTGGTACCAGGTACGCACGTGTTCGGATAGTCCGATGACCGTATTTACTGCCAACATATCCAGGGATCTCTAGGGCCGCTTCCCAAAGATTCACCAATGACATTTGACTTGAACAGAATTAATCTGGGATTAATTATGAGAGAGAAAATTAATCTGTGATTAATTACGACAAAAATTTTTCTGGGATTAAATTCGTCTAGAAGAGAGAACGCGATTAATTTGGAATTAATCGGCAAAGTAAATTTAATAGTTAAATTAGATTTTACTATTTAATTTGTTTAATTGGGCTAAAATAATATATTGGATATATTAATTGAAATTTGATTTCAATACGGAATTGAAATTGGATTTTATTTCAAGCGAACGAATTAATTTGGAATTAATTCGCAAGCGACTTTCGTAATAATTTTGCTAGGCATTATTATTTAATTAAATTGGATTTAATTACGTCCCAAGGGAAAATTCGTTTAATCGGATTAAAAGAACCCGGGCCCAAAGTGTGTTGAACAAGCCAACTTGAATTTGGAATTTAAAGTGGTGGGACCCACTTCACTTACATCAATTGTTAGACATTTGATGGAAGTGGTTGGGAACAATTAATTGGATTTTTTGATAACACACCTACCAAGTCAACACACACTAACTTTAATATATATTTTTTGAAAACACAAATGGAACTATTCACTCTCTTCCTATCCTCTCTCTTGGCCGAAACTTGCTTCTTCTTGGAGGAGAAAATTTGTTTCAATTTTGTTCAAGCTAGCACTTAAAGGAGTCAATGAAAGGTGATAGGGAAACTCACCCTTGAGTTTGGAATTCATTTTCAAAGCTTGGAGCTTCCAATATCCATCAAAATTTTTGAACTTCTCTACCGATCAATGTACGTCTTCCGCAACTTATTTTGATTTTATTCACACTAGAATCATGTTTAGGATCCTTGGCAAGTCTTAGAGACACTAATAATGGTATCAGAGCTACCTAAACTTGATTTTAATTTATGGGGTTTATGGACTTGATTTGGGTATTTTTGCTTTGATCATGTTTTTTCCAAATTGATTGTTTGGTTGTGTTTATATGATGATGAATTGGATTTGTGCATCATTAGATTTGAGAAATTGATTGGATCAAAAATTTCCCAAATTTTTTATCATGGCCGAATCTTTACCATAGTATGCTAATGGTGATTTTTTGAAAATTAGACAATTTAATGTGTTATAATTGGATATTATTTCTTGCCTTAGCCGTGAGTTTGAAGCATGTTTGACCGGCGTAAACACACACGTATAACGCAAGCACACGTATCGTTCAAGTACTATAAAAATATCGATCCCACGAGGACTTAATTCCTACTGTTGTTATTAATTATTGATACTATTTATTTACAAGTATCTAATTATAGGGAGAAGGGAATTGATTGATTTTGGTTGGTTGAATGTGGATTTTGCTAAATAAAATAAAAACAGACTCAAAAGAAAATACTAACGAAAATAAGAAAAGACTCAAAGATCTAATGTCGTGACTCCACACAATATTATTATAAAGATGAATTGATTCTCTTATATATGTGTAATAAATCAGTTTGCTAACCTGAAACACAAAAATATGCAAAAGCCTATGTCGATGATCAGACACAAATACCTAGTATAACCCAATTGAACTATATGTCTATGTCAACCAAATTACCTGGATTCATTAAGATTAAGTTCCAATTATGGCTACCCTCACCCGACAGGTATATGTCTATCCTGTAAGGAAATCTATTAAGGGTTATCTATCCTCAAGGAAGATCGTGGGCTATTGAATCTAAGGCTGAAACCTAAAATCCCTATGTCTAGTTCATTTTAAGTTTACCACATCAATCTTATTGGTGATCAGACAACAAGAAGCATTAAACTTAAGACTCAATAAACAAACTAAAGAATTACCCAATAAATAATTAAATCAATTATTAAGCCTAGTAATATTGTGTTTCATCACTTCCCTAGAATAAAATAAAATGCTGGGGTTAAAGGATCCACATTTAATATTTATTATATAGGAATCTCACTTATTATAATATATAAATTATTTTATGTTATGCTTTCTCAGGAATTAATAATGTTAAACAATTAAAACCAGCCATATAGGCGGTAATCCATTTAGTCCAACTACACCAGCCATATAGGCGGTTATTAACTGTCACATAAAGACCAACCATATATGCGGTAAAGTAATTTATATTTAGACCGACCATATAGGCGGTAATAAAGTCTACCATTAATTAATCCATTTAAATTATAATTTAAATATTATAATTAAATGAGATTTACCTAGATAATTATATTAAGTGTTTCACCTTTTACCCCGGCAGAAATTTAACTACAAAACATAAAGTAAATAAAAAAGAAAAGTAAATAAAATTTTATTACAAAAAGTAAAAGTGCATAATTAAAAATACTAAAAGTAAAAATGCTAAATTTAAATTACAAAAACGTAAAACACATAAGATGCAATCCTTAAAGTCCTTACAAAACTCAAGGAAGGCATGCTTTGAATTCTGAAATCGATCTAAATTATAGGCGTCAGTAGGGGTTGGCGTCGCGACGCCAAGCTCGCTTCGCGACGCAGAATTGTGTCGACGTGGCAGCTTCTGGTTCGTCGCTTCAGATTCTGGATAAGGTGATAAGGTGACACGTGGCAATGTGGTGGGTGCTCAATTATTGTGACACGTGGCGGCTCGTGATTGGCTGATGAAGATTCTTATCCACCACGTGTCAATTTTGGATAAATGAGTCAATAATTGATGCTGACGTGGCACACGTGGCGAAAGGGACTGTCAGCACCATAGAATGATGACACATGACACGTTGTGATTGGTTGATGATGACGTGGCGATGATGTGGCACGTTGACTCGGTCAACTGGTGATGTGGATGATGACATGGCAGACACGTGGAGTGACATATGGCAACACGTGGCGATGGCGACTGTCGGCACAGTAGGATGATGACACGTGGCATGCGCATGTTAGCAAATCGACTGTGATGGTGACACGTGGCACGACGCAAGTTAGAAATGTCAAACTTTTCTCAGATTCTGACTTGTGGACCCGGCGCACGTTAGCAAGTCTTGGTGCATGTTAGGCATCGCGACGCGCCTAAATTTCCAAAATGCCCTTTTTGTCCAATTTTCACTGTTTTGGTCCCAATCACCTCCACAATGTCCTGAAACTTTATTTTTCTACCAAATAACACAAAACACATCAAAATATCCACAAAACTCAAGAAACTATACAAAATATTAGGTTAAATGAGTGGGAAATAGTGATATAATTACCGCTCATCACACCCCCAAACTTAACATTTTGCTAGTCCTCGAGCAAAACATAGAATAAAATAACATAAACATCTTTAAAATAAAATTTAACTAAGCCACTTTCGTAAGGATCACGGTTGCATTTAGCGTATGCAACAAGCCTTTAAACCCCTAGGTGTCCCTAGTGGACGGGTTGTAGTCTCGTGATGGTTTACATCAATGATACCCACAAACATTTTACAAAAGTAAAAAGGTAGTGAAACTAATGCACACAAAAGTAAAAAGACAAGCGAAAAGAGAATAAATAAGTTAGTGACTAATCAGATGAAACTTCTACTCCAAGTTAGTAGTTGTTTTCTTTCCTTCTAAATTACCGAATAAATAAATTCTCCGATTATATTTACCATTCTCCATATACACAGTCAACTGAATATTAAACAACTCATTTTTGCCCACAACAGTCATAAGTGCAGTTGAGAAGAGAGTAATATTTTTGTCCTAAAGTTTTATCAGAATTCACACCTTTTTGTAGCAATGGAATAATTTTTCTAATTTTTCTGATTTTTTCTTTGAATTTGTTTTTTATATACAATACATTCCGTCTATGTAGCGAGTGTTGGGTCAGTGGCTCCCAAACCAGTTGGCTTTAGGGCACCAGGTGTTAAGACACCCCTACAGACTTAATTACTCAGACTTCAGATTTTTTGATCCATGTAGCGAGCTTTGGGCCAGTGACTCCTAAACCAATTGGCTTTAGGGCACTAGGTGTTAAAACACCCTTACAGACTTAATAACTCGGATCTCAGATTTTTTTTTTGTTTTTTTTTACTCCATCACTTTTTGAGATGCTTCCTCCAATTAAACTAGAGCACTGAATATTACAAACTTTTCAATATTAGCTCATGTCCGTATGTTACAATGCATGTTGATAATATCTGCTAACTGAGCATATGAAGATCCATTTTAGTCAGTATTATAGAGATTTCACAAATTAAATAATTTACAAGGAAATAAACAAAAATTAACTTGATCTGAATTAGGTTTGAGATATGTCTCAGGAGTGGAAACTCCTTACTCAGCTATCTCTTACCAATTTCACCTTTATAGTCGAAATAAAAACAAAAAAATGCAAAATATTTTTTTGTAATTTTTGAAAATTTTCAATTTTTTTTTGTATTTTTCGAAAAATTTTAGACTAAAAATAAAAACAACACACAAACTAAAAACAAGGTACTGATCAAATAATTCCCTCCCCCAAACCTAAATGAGACATTGTCCCCAATGTCTTAAACAGTAGAAGAAGAGTTTGGAAGATAGTACCTGATTAGCTGAAATTCTACACGAAAAGTTAAAGGTTAAGATCCAGATTAATCCGACGCCTCTTACCACGATCGTCTTCGAACCAATTTATCTTTTAAAGGATAGGGTCAATTTGTGGTTCATAAGCTAAGATTTGGTCAATTAGATCCGGAGCAGTTCTGGCAGTGAAGAGGAGTTCTTTTAAAGGTTTTGACACAAACCCATTTCTCTGAGCATCATCAAGAAACACACAAAGAAAATCATAAAATCCATCAACGTTAAACAACCCAATTGGTTTCTGGTGTATGTTCAGGTTCGCCCAAGATAGCACTATAAAAATTTCCTCCAATGTACCCAAGCCACATGGCAAAACAATAAAAGCATCAGCACAGTTAATCATTTCTACCAATTGTTCAGACATACCTGGCACGATCAGTTCCTCTCCGTTGATTGTCCAATAAGATTTTCCTCTGCCAAGGGTTTTGGGATGATTCCCAAAACGTGATTGCCTCTTTCCTATACGGCCTTTGAAATGATCCCCATTAGTCCAAGATTGTCTCCTCCATATACTAAGTGCATATTCCTTGCAGCTAAGACTCGACCCAATTCCTGTGCTGCTTCTACGTATTGTGGCTTAGTACCAACACTAGTACCGCAAAACACACAGATGTTTTCAACTCGTCTTCTTGAAGTGGCTTCCATTTTTTATATATTTCTTTCTCAAATCTGGATGCCTTCAAAAGTGCAATGACAGGCTGAATTTATAGTACCTGAAAAGAGTGAGTAATAATAGCACTAGTATCTTCCAAAGGACGATATTAGCTAAACAATAAAAGAAATCGTGAAAGGTCAAAAAGTCTGGATTCTGTCTACGAAAATAAAGATAATTACAACAGAAAAGCAAATCAAAGCAATAATTAAGGCAACAGAATTGTGTACGCAATACGCCATTCACTTAGTATAAATTCATTAGGATGCGTCTCAAGAATCCATTCCTTACTCAGCTATCGCTAATGAATTATCTCTTATCTTTTCCAAACACCATTCCTTCTGTCTTATGATTTGGTTGATATTTTCCCTATAAAAATAACACACAAAATTAAAAACTCTACAAAATGTATACACAAAATATGAAAACAAAAATTACAACAAAGTGTTGGACTATTATGACCCATAGCGTCACTATTTGTACAGATCGTGGTGTTGTTGTACAAATTAACTATGTGACAAGGAGATTGCACTCTTATCATTTGTGATTAGATCACCTAGATGTATAAATGATATGAGGTCCCTATGATTAGTTCCTGGATTGAGATGATATGAGACAGTATCAGTCCTCGAAGGATTAATCATTAAACATCCCTAGTCGTAGTATTATCGAGATTGGACATCGATAATGCAGGATAGACTAGTATTATACTTGTGCGCGTTATGTGAGATCATAACGTCATAGTTCTTATATATTTGGGTATATGATACTCATGCAAGTGTAATATGAGGTTGTGTTTTACCGATGGTACGGAAAATAGCTTCGCTTTGGATAGACCCCTCGGAATTCCATTGGTAGTATGACTATGTGTCTATGGAAGTCCGAAATCAGGGTAGGTGTATTTGTTCTTAACTTGAGACTTGTATCGCTAATACTTGCGACAATCGGTATGCTTTAGTTTTGGTCGTCCAGGGCTTTAACAGGTTTTGTGTACGCCTCTTCTGGGTATATCGAGAATCTCAGTGTATTGGGTGTGATGTCAAGATGAAAGTATCACTCCGGTCATTGTGGAGATGATGTCACGTAGGATACGATACTAGTGCTCTTAAGTACTGCAGTCATCGGGATATTATGACTAGGTCATGTATGTCCGATTATAGAGACTAGTTACCAGATATCCGACATGTGCTTCGTACGGGGCAGACACATTCCAACCCCAGGCCTAGCACGTGACATCCGATACTGGATCGTAATACGCAATAATACGTATACTACGCCTGACATAGATTATATATTCTAGTAAGAATATTTCTGGAGAATTGGGTAGGCACGGTGCTTTGCTAGAAGCCAACCATGTCTTGTAAATCGGTAAGCACGTGGTACGAGGTAAGCACGTATTCGGATAATCCGATGACCGTATTTACTGCCAACATATCCAGGGATCTTTTGGGTCGCTTCCCAAAGATTCACCGATGACAGTTGATTTAAATTAGAATTAATCTGGGATTAATTAAGAGAGAAAATTAATCTGGGATTAATTAAGATGGAGAAAATTAATCTGGGATTAATTGAGGTATTATTTAATCTGGGATTAAATGTGTTCGGAAAAGAGAGAACTCGATTATTTGGAATTAATCGGTAAAATAAATTTAATAGTTAAATTTGATTTTTCTATTTAATTTATTCATATGGCCTAAAGTTATATATCGGATATATTAATATGAATTGGATTTCGTTACGAATTAAAGTCAGACTTTAATACGAACGAACGAATTAATTTAGAATTAATTCGTAAACGACGTTCGTAATATATTTGCGAGGCATCGTTATTTAATTAAATTAGATTTAATTATTTAGCGACGAAAGTTTGTTTAATCGGATTAAACGGAACCGAGCCGCGGTAAATGTTCATAGAGACATTTTGAGTTTTGAATTCAAAATGGTGGGGCCCACTTCACACATGTCACACATGGAAGTGGTGGTTTGAAAGTGGTTGGCATTTATGCCAAAACCACTTACTTTCCAACCACTTGGTTTAGGTGAAACCAAATTACCCCAACTACATGGTTTTGGGTAAAAGGGTAAAACAAACCTTTAACAAAACCAAAAAGGCCTTCTCTCTCTCTTCATCTACACACTTGTAACACATTTTGGAAATGAAAAACCCTAATCGTCATTGCAAGGGGCGTGAATGTCCTCCTCCCTCTCTTTGATTTTGTTGCAAGATCAAATTAGCTAGCACTTGGAGAAATCAACTAAGGTGATAGGGAAACTACTTCAAGAGTTGGAATCATCACTTAAAGCTTGGATCTTGGAGATCTCTTCTCAAAATTTTAAAGCTCAAATCCGTTCATTGTAAGTATATTCCGCAACTTATTTTGAATTTATGAACACCTTTACATGCTTATTAGATCTTTGGCATGTTCTAGGAACACTAACAATGGTATCAGAGCCAATTTTAAGCATGTAAATTTTAGGGTTCGTGAGACTAAAATTTGGGGCTTTTATGTTTTGACATGATTCTTTCAAATTGATGCTTTGAGCATGCTTAGAATATGATAAATTAGAGTTATGCATGATTAGATTTGAAACAAATCAAATGAATCAAAAATTAAAATTTTTTTAGTGAGGCCGAATGCTACTGTTGTGAACTGGGCAGTTTTTTGATTTTTGTAACATGAAATGATGTGTTTAAATGCATGTTTAAATGTTGATTGTTGGTTTGATTGGATTGGAATCAAAGTCAATAAAGTTTATGTTAAAATCAAAGAGCATGTTGAGCATGAAATGATGAATTTAGGATTCAATTTGTGTTGAGCATGAAATGATGTGTTTTGGCTTCAATTTGTGTTGAGCATGAATTGATGGATTAAGCATGATTAATTAAGTTAATTGGTATTTTGGAAATATTGAGTTTAATTAATTAATCATGGCTAATACACTTTAATTAAAATAATTGTGATATTTAGAATATTATAATTATGTTAATAAGCCTTTAATTATGTAATGGGCTAAAAGTGTGTATTTGGGCTTAATGGCTTGTTTTGACTAAGTTTGGTTTTGGACTTTTGGATTGGATCCAATTGGGCCCAAAACCAATTCCATAAAGTCCAAATACATCACTTGGCCCTTAAAGAATTTAATTGGGCCTAATGGGCCTAAATTGATTTGTTGGCAATAGGGTGATTCCTACTGGGCCTTGGCATTTTGGGTTTGATCCATTATGGCCAAAGCCCATGCCTTAAGAATCAATTAAAAGCCCATGGACTTTAATTGAAATGACATTGGATGTTATTGGGCCTTTGAGACCCATTAAGATTGGATTTGGAATCCAAGTCTTTAAGGCTTTTAAGTAAGTGTAAAAATTTAATTTGGAATTAAATTTGGAATTAGTATTGAATACAAATAAATTGGATTTAAAGTTGTAGTTCAATATAATTCAAGAAAACTTACTTTGAGTATTTATTCTTAAACGAGTTTGACTCACGCAAATCAAATCGTTGTATGAACATTATATGGTCATTAATTCAAAGATTAATTAATTGGATTAGATTGATTGAATAACATGATTTGTATGAATACATGAATGTGTTGTATGAATAATGTATATCGGATGGATATTAGAATGGCGAGGGAAATTTTGGAAATTGTAATAAATTTAGAATTTATTAAATTGGACCTACGTGTCTAGCCTTTTATCTCCTCTCTCATTGTATTTCTCTTCTCACCAATTCCCCTCAATGTAAATGAGGTTTCTTTATTGTATTTTGTAATTGGGTAGAATTAGAATAGTTCTAGCCGGGGAGAGGAAAATGAATGATTTGTTCTAGTAACAATTTGTGAGATATCCATCCGCATATCATTATTAATTTATTTATTTATACGTGCTTTATTATGTGTTTAGAATGCATGTTTAAGGGTGTATGATGATGAGACCTAATCAAAGATAATAAATTGGTTGCCAATTTGCACGCGAAAAACCCTCAAACAATATTAAGCGTTTTTCCTTCCGTTGAGTGATTCTTACTCAAGATCCAAAGTTGGCATTGGTTTGTTGGCCAAAGTCAAGACCTTTGTCAATTGCGGATGTGTTTGAATCATGAGAGTTTTGTTCTATATCGGTGTCTTGTCCAAGTTGTGATTTGTTGGCCAAAGTCAAGATCACTTCTTGTCCATCGACATTGATTACGAAGCTTTCCACGTCAATGGGTTCCGCTTAACTGGGATCATTAAGTTTGTTGTGCCAAAGCCAAGGCTTAGTTGATTCAAAGGAAAAAGGTTAGGTAATATATTCGATATATTGGCATATATAAGATATATGTTTCGGACTTGGGTGTCCACCTACTGGATCTAGGAATTGGATGGGATCCAATTGATCTTAGAGATCTACCTAGTTAAGTATCATACAATTTGTTGGCCAAAGTCAAGATTGTGTGTTATTTAACGGGATCCTAGCCCACTAGGAAACTGGGTTTCCCGAGTACTCGACAGAGGGTTAGAGGCTCGCCGAAAAATAGTGGGAGGCGAGAATTAAATTTGCAATATTCGTTTAATTACTTGCCATACGCGCTCAATCAAATATCATTCGTCAAATATATATTATTTATTAGTTGGACTAATATTTAATTGTTGTTTTAATAAACAGTTGGACTGTAATTCAAACTATTCAATTAATGGTTGAGTTATAATTGTTTTATAGTAATCAATATAATTGAATTAACCAATTTAATTATAATTGATTAAATGGTTGGACTATAGTAATCATTATAATAAATAGTACCTGAAATCGTTGATTAAATAGTTGGACTATTAGAATCAAGATAAACTGAAAGACTAGTGTTTAAAACATAATCCTGGGTGAAAATGTGTTTAAACGACTTTAATTTTCAAATTGGGAATAAAATTTCAGGATGGTCCTGGAAACTAATAAGTTACTTTATTTGATAAATAACATATTAGGCCTAAGCCCGAGTTAAGCAAATAGTAGAGCATGATCTTTGGAAGATTCATGTGATGATAACTTTAGTGCTTATTCATTATACTTGTCGTAATGACTCCTTAATTTCTTAATCAGAACTAAGGATTAGATCCTTGAAGTATGATAAAGAAATTGAAGGATTTTCATAGATCTATTATTAGATCTTACAAGTATTAAATTGCAATAATTAACTCTTGGAGAGTTAATGGCTATGCTCAAGGAGCCAAAGCCAAAGTTTGCAATAGGGCAAGAAGCGCAAGGCACACCTTACTTCAATATTCTAGAAGGCCAAGGCTTGGCCAAAGACTTCTGGAATATGAAAAGGGCAAAGGCAAAATCATTATAATCTTCTAGGAAGATAAATGACATATCCCAAGATGTCTGCCTAACTTGTGGCAAACGGGGTCATTGAAGCATGACTGCCGTATGGACAAAGCAGACATGAAGGAATAGAAGACAGGACAAAGTTCTGACTTCAAATATGTTTGTCATAAACATGTTCACTACTAGATTTAAAATTGGATTTTAGATACTTAGTGTGATACATAAATATGCATTGATATGCAGAATCTGCTGTGAGCAGGATACTGACTTTAGATGAGATTAATCTGCGAATTGGAAACGGGACGACAGTTGCTATTTCAACCGTAGATACCTAAGTTTAGGAACTACCCTTTGGCTGTGTACTTAAATTAGGAAACTGTTATAATGTAACTAGTTTGACTAGAAACATTATCTCTATATCGAGTATAACTCGTTGCGAGTGTGCCTTTATATTCTAGAACACTAAAGTGTTTTATTATATAAAGATGATGTTGAGATAAACACATTAGATGTGAATAACAATGTTTATATTTTGAATATAAATAAATCTCAAACATATAACATGACAAACAAGTAGCTCAACTGATTTGATCAGATGAGACTTATTGTGGCAGTGCTGTCTGGGACACATTAAACAAGACTCGTATATCCACACTTTTGAAATGGATACTAGGACGGATTTGATTCCATTCAAATGATGTCTACGAATCTAGTTCATTAGGTAAAGTACCTAAAATACCTTTTACTTGGTAAAAGTGTAAGTGCCACCGATCTATTAGCCCTTGTTCATAAGTGACGTAAGTGGGCCCATATCTAGCTAGGCTAGAGGTGGATAAGAATATTTCGTGACCTTTACGGATGTGGCATCGCGTTATGGTTGTGTTTCTTTTGAAGAACACAAATCAGAAACTTTTAGAGTTTCGACACGAAATAGACGAACAGATCGGCTAAAGTATTAAAACATCACGGTTTGACCATAATGAAAAATACTTAAGCAGTAAGTTTCTCATATACTTGAAAGAGTATAGTATTCTTTCAATGAGGACTCCTCCCGGAACACGTCAGTTTGATGGTGTGTCCGAACGGAGAAATCGAATTTTGTTGGACATGATAAGGTTAATCATGAGTCGCTCTGAGCTACCATTTTCCTTCAAAGGATAAGCATTAACAGTGCAATACTTATTTTGAATAAGGTTCCATGAAAATCTGTTTGACAGATTTCATATTAGATATAAACAGGAAAGAAATCGGATTTTCTAACTCCTATTGATTTGGGAATGCTAAGCATATGTTTGGATGATACCAAACAGGAACCCAAAATTGGATAAGTGCCAATTGTAGGTTATCCTAAGGAAACCAAAGTATAGTACTTATACAACTCACTAAGAGAGCAATATGATTGTTGCTCACCATGCGGTTTTCCTAAGAGGAATACCAATATGCAATGGTAAGTGGGAGGATAGTAAAACTTGATGAAAATCGGATTTATACTGTTCAAGGCACCAAGTCCTTAATGGAACACAAACGGTTCATCAAGGATGAAACCATACCAATAATCTTCGAATACACAAGAACATCGTAAGTCGGAGAGAGTCAGAAAACAACATGGGGTATAGGTTTCTGATCTCACCTCATAAAGATGTCAATCTTATTGGGGAATACGAACTGACTACGTATGAGGAAGTGATACAAGGTATCAACTCCCTATCATGGAAAAGTGCCATGAGTCCGAAATGGATTCCATGTATATCAACTATGTTTGGACACTAGTTGTTGTACCGCAAGGCATTGTGCCTATTGATACTATATAAGTCTTCAAGGAAGACATACGTGGATGGCAACATACCAACGTACTAAGCTAGGCTTGTAGCGGAAAGGTATCGTTATCAACATTGTGTTGATTACAAAGAAATCTTTTACATGTTGCCATGTTAAAACCATTTGGATAATGCTTGCTGATGCTGCATGTTTCATTTATGAAATATGGAGCTGAACCGAAAAATCGTTTCTCTTAAAAAGGAAACCTTTTGGAGGATGTTTACAACATCCTGACGGTTTTGTCGTATCAAAACTAGCAAACAAGGTTTGCGGGTTATTCGATCCATAGAGGGATTGAAGCAAGCATTAGGTTCTTGGAATTATCATTTTGATGTAATCATAATGGTTTATGATTTAATTCAAAACGAAATGATTCTTGTGTATACAAGGAGGTTAGTGGGTGCGCACTGAAAGTGACTGTCCTAAATAATATTGATATATCATTTCTTGGAAATGATATTCCCATATTACAATCGGTGAAAGCTTGGCTTTCATGTAAATTCTTCGTAGAATTCTTGGGAGAAACAACCTTTATTCTAGGAATAAAGATCTACTGGGATAGATTTAAAAGTTGTTAATATTCTCTGAGAACTCGTACATTGAAAAATATACGTGACATGGTGTCTCATACGCTTTGATCATATGGAGTCACAAACAGGTCAATCCAAGTGATAGTCACTGGATTGATATTAAGAACATCCGTTAGTATCTTAGAAGCCATCTGGGTCATTACCAAATCTAATTAGATTAGATATAGTTCTGTTAGCAGCTGAGCTAGGCTACAGCACAGACTAAAGAATTAATGGTCTCATCAACGATCCAGATATATACTTCGACTATTCATCTGATTCGTCGGATCATACATCGTGGCGATGTGATGATCGAATAAATTGCATCAGACGATAATCATACAAATCCGCTGATGAAAGCCTTTCCTCAGCAGTTTGAGCGAACCGTAGATAGTTCGGGTGTAAGACACTCGGGTGACTGGCTATAGGCCAAGTGGGAGATTGTTGGACAATTATGACCCATAGCGTCACTATTTGTACAGATCATGGTGTTGTTGTACAAATTAACTATGTGACAAGGAGATTGCACTCTTATCATTTGTGATTAGATCACCTAGATGTATAAATGATAGGAGGTCCCTATGATTAGTTCCTGGATTGAGATGATATGAGACAGTATCAGTCCTCGAAGGATTAATCATTAAACATCCATAGTCGTAGTATTATCGAGATTGGACGTCGATAATGCAGAATAGACTAGTATTATATTTGTGCGCGTTAGGTGAGATCATAACGGCATAGTTCTCATATATTTGGGTATAGGATACTCATGCAAGTGTAATAGGAGGTTGTGTTTTACCGATGGTAGGAAAACGGCTTCGCTCTGGATAGACCCCTCGGAATTCCATTGGTAGTATGACTATGTGTCTATGGAAGTCCGAAATCAGGGTAGGTGTATTTGGTCTTAACCTGAGACTTGCATCGCTAATACTTGCGACAATCGATATGCTTTAGTTTTGGTCGTCCAGGGCTTTAACAGGTTCTGTGTACACCTCTGCTGGGTATATCGAGAATCTCAGTGTATTGGGTGTGATGTCAAGATGGAAGTATCACTCCAGTCATTGTGGAGATGATGTCACGTAGGATACGGTACTAGTGCTCTTAAGTAATGCAGTCATCGAGATATTATTACTAGGTCATGTATGTCCGATTATATAGACTAGTTACCAGACATCCGACATGTGCTTCGTACGGGGCAGACACATTCCAGTCCCAAGCCTAGCACGTGACATCCGATACTGGATCGCAATACGCAATACTACGTATACTACGCCTAACATAGATTATATATTCCAGTAAGAATATTTCTGGAGAATTGGTTAGGCACGGTGCTTTGCTAGAAGCCAACCATGTCTTGTAAATCGGTAAGCACGTGGTACGAGGTACGCACTTATTCAGATAATCTGATGACCGTATTTACTGCCAACATATCCAGGGATCTTTTGGGTCGCTTCCCAAAGATTCACCGATGACAGTTGATTTAAATTAGAATTTATGTGGGATTAATTAAGAGAGAAAATTAATCTGGTATTAATTAAGATGGAGAAAATTAATCTGGGATTAATTGAGGTATTATTTAATCTGGGATTAAATGTGTTCGGAAAAGAGAGAACTCGATTAATTTGGAATTAATCGGTAAAATAAATTTAATAGTTAAATTTGATTTTTCTATTTAATTTATTCGTATGGGCTAAAGTTAATATATCAGATATATTAATATGAATTGGATTTCGTTACGAAATTAAAGTCGGACTTTAATACGAACGAACGAATTAATTTAGAATTAATTCATAAACGACGTTCGTAATATATTTGCGAGATATCGTTATTTAATTAAATTAGATTTAATTATTTAGCGACGAAAGTTTGTTTAATCGGATTAAACGGAACCGAGCCGCGGTAAATGTTCGTAGAGATATTTTGAGTTTTGAATTCAAAATGGTGGGGCCCACTTCACACATGTCACACATGTGAAGTGGTGGTTGGAAAGTGGTTGGCATTTATGCCAAAACCACTTACTTTCCAACCACTTGGTTTAGGTGAAACCAAATTACCCCAACTACATGGTTTTGGGTAAAAGGGTAAAACCCTTTAACAAAACCAAAAAGACCTTCTCTCTCTTTTCACTCTACACACTTGTAACACATTTTGGAAATGAAAAACCCTAATCATCCTTGCAAGGGGCGTGAATGTCCTCCTCCCTCTCTTTGATTTTGTTGCAAGATCAAATTATCTAGCACTTGGAGAAATCAATTAAGGTGATACGGAAACTACTTCAAGAGTTGGAATCATCACTTAAAGCTTGGATCTTGGAGATCTCTTCTCAAAATTTTAAAGTTCAAATCCGTTCATTGTAAGTATATTCCGTAACTTATTTTGAATTTATGAACACCTTTACATGCTTATTAGATCCTTGGCATGTTCTAGGAACACTAACACAAAGTGCATGGGTTGCCTCCCTACTAACGCTAAATTTTTCGTCTTCAGCCAGACGTGATTGAAATCTATCTGTCAAGGAGGTTTCAGCGTCGTCTTGGATGTCCGATTAAATACATTCCCATGTACGTTGCTTTTGAAGGGTCTCTTCCAACGGTAAGGTGGCAAAAAGAGTTTTGTCTCATTCAATGCTTGTGCCACATTTTTAAACTTTGTAGCTCCAATTGTTCCTGAAAAGAAAGAAAGAAAATCAGGAGGTCTCCTATGGTGCTTGAATTGGAATGGGATTTCCATTCTGTCAAGCTTCTGGGTGATGTTTTTGATTTGTACTCCCCAAAACAGTGATGTTTCTCTTGAATGCACTGGATCTTCAATAAGGTTAGACATTTGCTCCTTCATTTTCTCTGTTTCTTGCTCCACCTTTTCTTCACAGATATATTTCAGGATTTCCGCATTCAACTCTTCATCCGTCATCTGTGAAATGCATGCTCCATAAGTGTCAATCTGAGGATGTAAAGTTATGTCTGTTTTTAGGTCTTCATCCTCTGATATGGGTGAAATGATTGGCTCAGGTAGATCTTCTTCAAACATTTATGCAATAGACGCTCCAAGATCTTCATTTTGGGGATACAGAATTCCATCCTCAAGTGTTGATGCAGTTGGTACACACAACTCAGCTTCTTCATCAGAGTCGGAATCTGAATAATAAAAGTCAAACAGAGACTTCGTTGGTTTGGTTCCGGAACTGATATCTCTGGTTGTTGATACTGCTCAGCCTTCTCATCTTCTAAAGTGTCATCGTGAAATGCTTGGTACTTGAAGGCTCCGTCACTATCATCTGATAATGCTCCCTGAGGTATGTAGCTCTGATTTTTTGTTAATTGTCTCGTCTGATCTGTCAATCTCTGAATGAATTTTGATTGTCTCTGAATACTTTCGAGTTGATTCTGGTATGTTTCAAACATCGTATCCAACTCTTCGTCTCGTTTCTTGAACTAATCTTTGAGCATGTCAATCATCTGATCTTCTTCTGATGGTTCTGATTATTGATGAAGATCATAGGTAGATGGTGGATAAGATGGAAAATGTGATGGTTCTTCGTACCTTGAATGATTCTGATAATTCTGCCACTCTGAAAAGTATATGCATTGATCGCTCGGGTGGTTACCATCACATAACACACATCTCCCCATTTCTTTCTGATGAGTAAATGTAGTATTACTTGATTCTGACATCCAGTGATAGTCGTTGGGCTGGACAATATGCCTCAGAAAACCGGACTGTTGGGTGTATCTTCTTCTAGTAAAGCTCGAAATCTTTCAATCTCCCAATAATGTTCCATTTTTCAATCACCTGAAAACAAAAGAATGAAATAAAAATTACAGATAAAAATAAAGAAAATTAGATAGATTCAAAATTAATAACTCAAGAAAATAAGTCCCCAGCAACGGCGCCAAAAACATGACAGGCGTAAACACACCAGTATAACACAAGCGCACGTATCGGTCAAGTAGTATAAAAATATCGATCCCACGAGGATTTAATTTCTACTGTTGTTAATAATTATTGATACTATTTATTTACAAGTATCTAATTATAGAGAGAAGGGAATTGATTGCTTTTGGTTGGTTGAATGTGGATTTTGCTAAATAAAATAAAAACAGACTCAAAAGAAAATACTTAGGAAAATAAGAAAAGACTCAAAGATCTTGGGTCGTGACTCAACACAATATTATTATAAAGATGAATTGATTCTATTATATATGTGTAATAAATCAGTTTGCTAACCTGGAACACAAAAATATGCAACAGCCTCTATCGATGGTCAGACGCAAATACCTAGTATAACCCAATTGAACCATATGTCTATGTCAACCAAATTACCTGGATTCATTAAGATTAAGTTCCAATTATGGCTACCCTCGCCCGACAGGTATATGTTTATCATGTAAGGAAATCTATTAAAGGGTTATCTATCCTCAAGGAAGATCGTGGGCTATTGAATCTAAGGCTGAAACCTAAAATCCATATGTTTAGTTCATTTTAAGTTTACCACATCAATCTTATTGGTGATCAGACAACAAGAAGCATTAAGCTTAAGACTCAATAAACAACTAAAGAATTACCCAATAAATAATTAAATCAATTATTAAGCCTAGTAACATTGTGTTTCATCACTTCCATAGAATAAAATAAAATGATGGGGATAGAGGATCCACATTTAATATTTCTTATCTAGGAATCTCACTTATTATAATATATAAATTATTTTATGTTCTGCTTTCTCAGGAATTAATAATGTTAAACAATTAAAACCAGCCATATAGGCTGTAATCCATTTAGTCCAACTACACCAGCCATATAGGCGGTAATTAACTGTCACATAAAGACCAGTCATATAGGCGGTAAAGTAATTTATATTTAGACCGACCATATAGGCGGTAATAAAGTCTGCCATTAATTAATCCTATTAAATTATAATTTGAATATTATAATTAAGTGAGATTTACCTAGATAATTATATTAAAGGTTTCACCTTTTACCCCAGCAGAAATTTAACTACAAAACATAAAGTCAAAAAAAAAAGTAAATAAAATATTATTACAAAAAGTAAAAGTGCATAATTAAAAATACTAAAAGTAAAAATGCTAAATTTAAATTACAAAAACTTAAACACACAAGATGCAATCCTTAAAGTCCTTACAAAACTCAAGGAAAGCATGCTTTGAATTCTGAACTCGAGCTGAATTTATAGGCGTCAGTAGGGGGTTGGCGTCGCGACGCGGAATTGTGTCGACGTGGCAGCTTCTGGTTCGTCGCTTCAGATTCTGGATAAGTTGATAAGGTGACACGTGGCAAGGTGGTTGGGTGCTCAATTATTGTGACACGTGGCGGCTCGTGATTGGCTGATGAAGATTCTTATCCGCCACGTGTCAATTTCAGATAAGTGAGTCAATAATTGATGTTGATGTGGTGCTGACGTGGCATACGTGGCAATAGGGACTGTCGGCACCATAGAATGATGACACGTGGCACGCTGTGATTGGTTGATGATGACGTGGAGATGATGTGGCACGTTGACTCGGTCAACTGGTGATGTGGATGATGACGTGGCAGACACGTGGTGATGGCAACTGTCGGCACCGTAGGATGATGACACGTGGCACGTCGCACGTTAGCAGATCGGCTGTGATAGTGACACGTGGCACGGCGTACGTTAGCAAAGTCAAACTTTTCTGAGATTCTGAATTTTGGACCCGGCGCACGTTAGCAAGTCTTGGTGCATGTTAGGCGTCGCGACGCCATAGGCTTGCGCGTCGCGACGCGCCCAAATTTCCAAAATGCCATTTTTGTCCAATTTTCACTGTTTTGGTCCCAAATCACTTCCAGAATGTCCTGAAACTTTATTTATCTACAAAATAACACAAAACACATCAAAATATTCACAAAACTCAAGAAACAATACAAAATATTAGGTTTAGTGAGTGGGAAATAGTGATATAATTACCAATAATTAATGTTGTTAGATTGATTTTGCTTCAATTTGTGTTGGACATGAATTGAATGTTAAGCATGATTAATTGGATTAATTAGTGTTTTGGAAACATTAGATTAATTGATTAATTGTATTAATTACACTTTAATTAAAATTAATGTGATATTTGGAATATTATGTTAATATAAATTAGTCTTTAAAATTGGATTGGGCTAATTTGTTATATTTGGGCTAATGGGCTTGGTTGTGCCAAGTTTGGTTTTGGACAATTGGGTTAAATCCAATTGGGCCTAAAACCATTTCCATAAAGTCCAAAATATGACATTGGGCCTTTTATAATTTAATTGGGCCTAATGGGCCGAAATTGATTTTGTGGCATACGGTGATTCCTAAATTGGGCCTTGGCATCTTGGGTTGGATCCATAATGGCCAAAGCCCATACCTAAAGAATTAATTGAAAGCCCATTGGACCTTAATTGAATTGGCATTGGATGCTAATTGGGCCTTTGAGACCCAATTGGATTAGATTTGGAATCCAAGTCTAAAAGTCACTATTAAAAATGTAATTGTTTAATTTGGAATTAAACACGAATTAGTATTGGATATGATGACTGGTATTTATATCACTATTTCCCACTCATTTAACCTAATATTTTGTATAGTTTCTTGAGTTTTGTGAACGTTTTGATTTGTTTTATTGTTATTTTGTAGATAAATAAAGTTTGGAAAGCATTGGAAGCAATTTGGGGCCAAAACATTGAAAAATGACGAAAAAGGGTATTTCGGTAATTTTTCCACATCACGACGCGCTCTCCACCGGCGTCGCGACGCCTAATATGCGCCGGACATGCTAACGTGCGCCGAGGGACACGTGTCAGAATATGAGAAATTGGGCTTGCTAACGTGCGCCAGATCTTGCGAACGTGCGCTGACCTTGCTAATGTGCGCCCTGCCACGTGTCATCATCACAGAAAATCAGCTAAAATGCGCCATTGCCACGTGTCACAATCCTATTGGACCAAACAAAGCACGTGCCACGTGTCGCCTTATCAATGGACCGAATCACCGGTGAATCACATGCTGCCACGTGACAAGCTCTCATTGGACCGATCTTTACCGCGCGTGCCACGTGTTAGATTCTCATTGGACCGAAACATCCACCAATCACCGTGTGCCACGCGTCGCCTTCCCATCACACCACTTTCAGCGCGTGCCACGTGTTATCATTTGATTGTGCCGATAGAATGCTCGTGGTCAAACCGCGTTGACCGTAAATGCGTGCCAGCGTCGCGACGCTGGGATGTTTGGCGTCGCGACGCCGGATGCAGAGTTTGCCTATAAATTGAGCTCCTCACCACTTCATTTGGTGTGCTTTCCTTGAGATTTTTTCCCTGATTTCATAGGAAGCATCTAGTTTTGTAATATTAAAATTATGTATTTTTATTTTTAGTTTTTAGTACAGCTTTTTATTTATTTACTTTATGTTTTCTAGTTAAATTTCTACTGGGGTCAAATGTGAAATATTTAATATAATTATCTAGGTAAATCTCATTTAACTATAATTTATAAATTATAATTTAACCGGATTAATTAATGTCAAACTTTATTACTGCCTATATGGTCGGTCTAAATATAAATTACTTTACCGCCTATTTGGCTGGTCTTTATGTGACAAATAATTACCGCCTATATGGCTGATGTAGTTGGACTAAATGGATTACCGCCTATATGGCTGGTTTTAAATGTTTTACATTATTAATTCCTGAGAAATCAGAACATAAAATAATTTATAGATTATAATAAGTGGGATTCCTATATAAGAAATATTAATTGTGGATCCTCTAACCCCAGCATTTTATTTTTATTCTAGGGAAGTGATGAAACACAATATTCACACTTAATAATTGATTTTCTTTTTATGGATAATTCTTTAGTTTGTTTATTGAGTCTTAAGCTTAATGCTTCTTGTTGTCTGATCACCAATAAGATTGATGTGGTAAACTTAAAATGAACTAAACATATGGATTTTAGGTTTCAGCCTTAGATTCAATAGCCCACGATCTTCCTTGAGGATATATAACCCTTTAATAGATTTCCTTACAGGATAGACATATACCTGTCGGGCGAGGGTAGCCATAATTGGAACTTAATCTTAATGAATCCAGGTAATTTGGTTGACATAGACATATGGTTCAATTGGGTTATACTAGGTATTTGCGTCTGACCATCGACAGAGGCTTTTGCATATTTTCGTGTTCCAGGTTAGCAAACTGATTTATTACACATAAATAAGAGAATCCATTCATCTTTATAATAATATTGTGTGGAGTCACGACCCTAGATCCTTGAGTCTTTTCTTTTATTTTCCTAAGTATTTTCTTTTGAGTCTGTTTTTTTTTTATTTTGCAAAACCACATTCAACCAACCAAAAGCAATCAATTCCTTTCTCCCTATAATTAGATACTTGTAAATAAATAGTATCAATAATTAATAACAACAGTAGGAATTAAGTCCTCGTGGGATCGATATTCTTATACTACTTGAACGATACGTGCGCTTGCGTTATACGTGTGTGTTTACGCCGGTCAGGATACAATTTGAATTTAATTTAAAATTGTAGTTCCATATAACTCAAGAATACATACTTTGAGTATTTATTCTTAAATGAGTTGGACTCGCGCAAATCAAATCGTTGTATGAACATTGGATGATCATTAATCAAAGATTAATTAATTGGATTAGATTGATTGACAGCATGCTTTGTGTGAATACTTGGATGTGTTTGAATGAATAATGTATATCGGATGGATATTAGATAGGTTGGGGAAATTTTTGAAATTGTTGTAAGTATGGTACTTATTTATTAAATTGGACCTGCGTGTCCAGCCTTTCACCTCCTTATCTTTTAGTGTTATGTACTTGGGTAGAAGTATGTAAAGTGCTAACGGAAGAGGGGAAATAGAGTGATTTGTTCTAGGAACAAATTGTATTATATATCCATCCGCATATCATTATTAATTTATTCGCGCCTTATTATGCTTTTAGAATGCATGTTTAAGGGTGTATGATGAGACCTAATCAAAGATATTAACTTGGTTACCAATTTACGCAAAAAAAACCCTAACTTTAATATTAAGCGTTTTCCTTCCATTGAGTGGTTCTCTCTCAAGATCCAAGATTGGCATTGATTTGTTGGCCAAAGTCAAGATCATTGTCTATCGCGTATGTGTTTAAACCACTAAAGATTTGTTATATATTATATGTCTTGGGCAGTTGTGACTTGTTGGCCAAAGATTATGAAGCTTTCCCACTGTCAATAGGTCACGCTTAAATGGAATCATTAAGCTTGTTGAGCCAAAGCCAAGGCTTAGTTGATTCAGAGGAAAATGTTAGGAAATATATTGGATATATGTTTTGGACTTGGAGGTCCACCTACCAGATCTAGGAATTGGATGGGATCCAATTGATCTTAGAGATCTACCTATTTAAGTTTCATACAGCTTGTTGGCCAAAGTCAAGGTTGTGTGTTATTTAACGGGATCCTAGCCCACTAGGAAACTGGGTTTCCCGAGTACTCCACAGAGGGTTAGAGGCTCGCCGAAAAATAGTGGGAGGCCAGTATTAAATTTACAATTTCGTTTAATACTTGCTTACACACTCTCTTTTATTTTATTTATCGTTATTATAAATATATTAGTTGGACTAATATTGATTATTGCTTTCTTTGAACAGTTAGACTGTACAAGACACTACTCTACTTGTAGTTGGTTATATAGTTGGACTATAGTAACCATTACATTTTGAGTGTACCCAAAATCATTGATGGGTGGAAAGATTAGCATTAGGGACATAATCATAGGCGATAATGTCTTTAACGACTCTAATTTTCCAGATTGGGAGATGAAACTTAGGATAGTCCTGGGAGTCGAGAAGTTACTCTATGTAATAGACAAACCTTTTGGGCCTGAGCCCGGAGTTGAGCAAATAGTAGAGCATGAGATTTGGAAGACTCATCGTGATGATAACTTTAGTGCTCAATCCGTCATGCTTGTTGCAATGACTTCTCAGTTTCATCGTCAGAACAAAGGATTGATCTTTATAGTATGATGTTGAAATTGGAGGATCTTCACAGATCTAACCATAGATCACAGAAGTACGAATTACAAAAGAAGCTCTTTCGCTCGCGTATGTCAGAGGGTACATCTATCGAGCACTATATGTCGCAGATGATTGCTGACATCGAACAGCTAGGTCAGCTGGGCATAACCTTCGAGGCCGAGACTTCTATAGATTTGATCTTACAGTCTCTGCCCGACTGCTGGGGCTGGTTCGTCATGAACTATAACATGATGAACCAAGAGAAGACTCTTGGAGAGTTAATGGCAAAGCTGAAAGAAGCAGAGCCAGAGCTTCTGAAGGGCAAGAAGTGCGAGGCACATCTTACTTCAACATCCCAGAAGGCCAAGGCTTGGCCGAAGGCTTCTGGAGGTGTGAAGAAGAAAAATAAAAAGGGCAAGGCTAAATCATCACAGTCTTCTAGGAAGACTAAGGACATATCCCAAGACATCTGCCTACATTATAGCAAAAGGGGTCACTGGAAGCGTGACTGCCGTGAGTACAAGGCGGAGTTGAAGTAAGTGAAGACGGACAAGGCTCCGGCTTCAGGTATATTTGTTATAAAATGTCCACTACTGGTTTTAAAAAATTAGATTTTTGATACTGGATGTGGTACTCACATATGTACTGGTGTGCAACATCTGCTGATTAGCAGGATACTGGCTTCAGGCGAGATCGACCTACGAGTCGGAAATGGGACGAGAGTCGCTGTTTTGGCCATTGGGACCTATGTTTTGTATCTGCCATTGAGGCATGTAATTACATTATGTGACTGTTATTATATACATCTTTAACGCCTTTTAGCGGTAAAGATATACGTGCCACTAACTGTTAGCCCTCGATCATAGTGACGTATGTGGGCCCATGTCTAGCCAGGCTAGAGGTGGATATGAATACTTCGTAACCTTTACGGAAGTTGCATCGCGTTATTGTTATATGTATCTTATGAGACACAAGTTGAAAACTTTTGAGAAATTCAAAGAGTTTCGACACAAAGTAGTAAAATAGACCGGCAAAAGTATTAAAACATCACGGTTGGACTGTGGTGGAAAATACTTGAGTAATGAGTTTCTCGATTACTTGAAAGAGTATGGTATTCTTTCACATTGGAATCCTCCCGGAACACCTCAATTGAACGGTGTGTCCGAACGGAGAAACCGAACTTTGTTGGACATGTTAAGGTCAATGATGAGTTGCATTGGGCTACCAATTTCCTTCACGGGCTACCAAAAGTATTAAAACATCAATGATCCAAGTATGTACTTCGACGATTTCCTCTGATTCGTGAGATCACACATCGTGGCGATGTCAAGATCGAAAAGATTGTTTCAGATGATATCCTTGCATATCCACTGGCGGAAGCGATATCTCAGCATAAGAATGAATGACATGTACATAGTTCAGGTGTTGGACACTTGAGTGATTGGCTATAGGCCAAGTGGGAGAGTGTTGGACAATTATGACCCATAGCATCACAATTTGTAAAGACATGGTGTTTTTATACAAATTAACTATGAGACAAAGGAAATTGCTCTTTTATCATTTTATAATTGGATTACTTGGATATATAAATGATTAGTACCAGATTAATAAGATATGAGACAGTATTAATCCACGAAAGGTTTAATCATTAAATATCCATATCGTAGTATTATCGAGACTGGACATCGATAATGCGGAATAAACTAGTATTACACTTGTGCGCGTTATGGAAGCTTAACGACATATTTCTCATATATTTAAGTATTTGATACTTATGCAAGTGTGATAAGAGGTTCTGTTAGCCGTTGGATCGGGAACAGCTTCACTCTGGATAGACCCATCAGAATCCCATTGGTAGTATGACTATGTGTCTATGGGAATCCGAATCAGGGTAGGTGTATGTGGTCTTAACCTGAGACTTGCATCGTTAATACTTGGGATGATCAGTATACTTTGGTTTTGGTCATCCGGAGCTTTAACAGGTTCTGTGTACGCCTCTTCTGGGTATACTGAGAATCATAGTGTATTGGATGTGATGTCAAGATGAGAGCATCATTTCAGTTATATGGAGATGATTATCACGCAGGGATACAAAACTAGTACTCTTAAATACTGCAGCTATCGGGATAGTATGACTAGGTCATGATTATCCGATTACAGAGACTAGTAGCTAGTGATCTGATATATGCTTCGTACGGGCAGACATAATTCCAGCCCTAGGTCTAGCATGTGACTTCCGATACTGGATCGTATTACGCAATACATAGTATACTATGCCTGATAAATATTATATATTCCTATTTGAATATTTATGGAGAATTTGGTAGGCACATTGTTTTGCTAGAAGCCAACCATGTCTTGTAAATCGGTAAGAATGTGGTACCAGGTACGCACGTTTTCGGATAGTACGATGATCGTATTTACAACCAACATATCCAGGGATCTCTTAGGTCGCTTCCCAAAGATTCACCGATGACATTTGACTCGAACAAAATTAATCTGTGATTAATTATGAGAGAGAAAATTAATCTGGGATTAATTAAGGTAAGAATTTATATGGGATTAAATTCATCTAGAAGAGAGAACGCGATTAATTTGGAATTAATTGGTCAAGTAAATTTAATAGTTAAATTGGATTTTACTATTTAATTTGTTAAATTTGGCTAAAATAATATATTGGATATATTAATTGAAATTGGATTTCAATCCGGAATTGAAATTGGATTTTAATTCAAGCGAACAAATTAATTTGGAATTAATTCGCAAGCAACTTTCGTAATAATTTTGCTAGGCATTATTATTTAATTAAATTGGATTTATTTACGTCGCAGTGAAAAATTTATTTAATCGAATTAAACGAACCCGGGCCTAAAGTGTGTTGAACAAGCCAACTTGAATTTGGGAATTTAAAGTGGTAGTACCCACTTCACTTACATCAATTGTTAGACATTTGATGGAAGTGGTTGGGAATAATTAATTGGATTTTTTGATAACACACCTACCATGTCAACACACACCAACTTTAATATATGTTTTTGGAAAACACAAATGGAACTATTCACTCTCTTCTTATCCTCTCTCTTAGCCGAAACTTGCTTCTTCTTGGAGGAGAAAATTTTGTTTCAATTTTGTTCAAGCTAGCATTTAAAGGAGTCAAAGAAAGGTGATATGGAAACTCACCCTTGAGTTTGGAATTCATTTTCAAAGCTTGGAGCTTCCAACATCCAACAAAAGTTTTGAACTTCTCTACCGATCAATGTAAGTCTTCCGCTACTTATTTTGATTTTATTCACACTAGAATCATGTTCAGGATCCTTGGCAAGTCTTAGAGACACTAACTAGAGGGGATAATTTACAAGATAGTTTACTAGATAATTTTCATGTTTCATTGATGTAAAAAAAAAATTATTTTTACTTTATTTTTATTTTGTATGTAAGATATATATATATATATATATATATATATATATATATATATATATATATATATATATCCATATATATACACTCAAACTAACAACAAATTTATTTTCTTAATCAAGTGGAATTGTAGTTCAGAGGTGGCTGTGTAAGAAGTTTTCACTCTTGAGACGCATCTCAATATAATTCGTAACAAGTTATTTGTTGTTCCTTTATTTTTGAATAGTTTAAATTTGTGAATTATCCATAACATTGATTAAATTTGATATTTATATGCTCATCTGACAGATATTATCAACAACATGGTAACATATGATCATGGGTGGTAAGTGAAAATTCGGTAATATTCAGTTCTATAATCTGTTGGAGGTAACACCTCAAGGCAATGAAATTTATGTTTAATTAAAAAAAACTGATCCTGCTTTTATTTAGTAACTAGACATCTTGCCTCAGTAACCAGTGATTGTTCGCGTCAAACGGTAGAGCTTGATTTAGTAAAAAAAATGATAAAGATTTTACTTATTAACCAGACACCTTACTTCAGTAAGTATTGATTGTTTGCGTAAAACGGTAGGGCTTGAGTTTGTGTTTGAATAAGTTCATTTTCGTAGCCTTTTTAACTCGAGCAATTAAGTTTATTGGGGTGTCTTAAAACTTAGTGCCCTAAGGCCAATTGGTCTAGGATTCACTGGCCCAAAGCTCTTTACAAGGGTTAAAAATAAAGCTTAAAGAATTTGGACACCTTTTTTAAAATATTTGATATCCGAGCAATTATGTCCGTATGGTGTCTTAACACCTTGTACCCTAAAACAAACTGGTTTGGGAGTCACTGGCCCAAAGTTCGATACAAGGATTGAAGATATATGTTTATAAATAAACTTCATTGCCAAAAGATGCGAACTCTAAAGTAATTTTCGGACAAAAATATTACTCTTTTTTTAACAAATACCTGTGAATATTGTGGGCACAATCAAAGTATGGAAGAATGGTAAAAAGTACAAGAGAATTTATTTATTTGATCATTTAGAAACAAATAAAATAATTGTTAACTTGGATAAAGAATTTTGCTTTTAGATTTCGCTTGAATTACTAGACTAGTAATAAACTGGTTGGGGGTGTGATGAACGCTAAATAGTATATATTTATTATACGCATAAGTAATCATTTTACACTTATAGTTTCACTAATCCCTTAAATTTAACATTTCTGTGAAATAATATTTTAAGTTATGTTTTGAGTATTTTTATTGTGTTATTTTTTTTATTTGGTAGGTAAAATACTGCTCGGAAGCTCGATAAGCCAGACTTGAAAAAAAGAGCAAAAAAGGAAAAATAGCTTCTGCATCGCGACACGCCAGGTCTCAAGCGTCACGACGCGCCTAATAAGACGAAGGCACCGCATAGTGTACTTAGCTCTCGACATGTGTCCATTAGGTGGCATTCACGTCGCAACGCGCAAAGTCTTGGCGTCGCGAGGCATTAACGTTTCTCAGCTTATAAATTGAAGCTTCCGACAGAAGAAATTTTCATGCTTTCTTTCGAATTCCTCTATAGATTTTGGAAAGAGAGTGTCTTTCGTGTTTATTTATTTAAAGCTTTTTGTAATATCTTTTTCTTTCAGTAATAAAATTACGAGTATGTTTAATTACAAAATGAGTAGCTAATTTTTTTCACTGGGGTAATGGGTGAAGCTTTTATAATGAAAACTTAGATTAATCTCGCCTATATAATAATAAATAAATTATAATCTAATGATTAAAACTTGGTTTAGATCTAGATTAATTATTGAAAAAATTGGCTACCGCCTATATGGCTGGTTTTATCTTCCTATCAACTATTTGGATGGTTTTATATGATTTTGGCATAATTGAGTACCTTGACAAGACTTGTTATAGACAAACAATATCACCGCCTATATGGCTGGTTTTATACGGTATCACCACATTTATGACTGGTTTTATATTTTTGGCATACTTAGTACCTTGGCAGGACTAGTTATCAACAGAAATGACTACTGCCTTTATGGCCGGTTCTATATATTGGCATAATTAATTCCTGAGATAAATTATTTGGGTAACAATGACAAGTTATATATTATAATTAAGTGAGATTTCTAGATTTGAAATATTAAAATTGGATCCCCTAACTCCAGTAGTTCATTTTATTGCTACATTTTCACTTAAAAGTTTCCAACAACTACAACAAATCAAACTTTTTTTCTTTTCTCTGTACTTATCATTTTATTTTACCAAATCTATTCCCTGTGGATCAACCCTGGACTTACCAGATTATTTTATTACTTCGACACTCTTATACTTGGGAGTAAAAGACCACTTTTGTGCGTGTCACTAAACATCTGGCCGAAGTCGTTGATCCTCTCTCACATGACAATCAAGGCTTATGATGACATTAAGCAATGAGTGGAAGACACCTTTACAACCCTGGTAAAGGTGAGCCGAATCAAAGATGAGGTTGAATTCACAGTGCTAAATATCCCAACTACATTTGCTTTTCTTTTGGGAAGACCATGATTTCATAAGTTCGAAGGGGTACCTACAACATTGTACGAAGTTATCGAATTCCCACATGAAGGAGAAATTGTCACCATAGGGGCCGAAGCGGGTAATACAATAGCCACTTTGGAAGTCCAGCCTTTTACAAGGTTCCAGGTTGCAGCAAACTTTAAGGAATGGGTATATCCTAAGGTACCTGGATCATGGAAAAGATGAAGTACAAACCCAATACCTGACTTGGTGCCCAAGGCCAACGTGTAAGCACACTACGAATATCAAGGGGCAGACTACTAAGAAAGGGCTGAGATACCATTCCGATGGAGATGATGCAAAGCCCAAGAAGAAAATGATGAAGTGGGTAGACGTTTTTATGAAAGCCAAACATCAGGGAACTCAAGAACCATGCGAATTCAATGGTGTCGTTGTGCTTGGCTTCGAGATATCATATCGATGTGATGGAATAAGAGGGAAGCTCGGTGGTAAAAGAAGGAAATGGTTTAGAGTCGCAAGAAAAAAAAAGAAGTCAGATGGGAGGAAGAGCTGCTCCAGCTTGAAAATGTCATTGTACCTGAATTATTTGACTATAATCTTGCATTAAATATGAATAAGATGAATGATTTTGCCTATGTTCTTGATTATTTCTCTTTTAGCACACATCATGACATGCAGAACATGAGCATATTTGATATTAATTCCACTAAAACTAAAGCATTTAATCTTGGTACATTTGAAAATCCTAAGAATATTTTAATTGCTAGTGAGTTCACCCCTGTAGAGAGAAAATAATTGGATAGATTGCTAAGAAAATATGCAAAGGTATTTTCTTAGTCCTATTAAGACATGCTTAGAGTCGACAAGAGCATAGCCTAGCACGTGATACCGATGTACTCAAACTTGAGACTTATAAAGCAAAAGCTCCACATAATCTAACCAGAATGGGCAGAGAAAATATAGAAGAGGTGAAGAAACAAGTAGATGTGGGATTTCGAGAAGTAGTCAAGTATCCAGAATGGTTGGCCAATATCTTACCAGTTCCAAGGAATGACAGAAGGGTAAGAATGTGTGTATACTATAGAGACCTAAACAAGGCTTTCCCAAAAGACGACTTACTAATGCCACAAATAGATGTTTTAGTTGATATTGCAGCCATGTCATCAATTTATTCTTTTGCAGATGGGTTTTCTATGTACAATTAGATATTCATATCAGAAGAAGACAAGCATAAAACATCCTTCATTACATAATGGGGGATGTATTGCTATAACGTAATGCCCTTCGGAAAGAATACAAAGGCTACCTATTAGCGGATGGCTACCACCATCCTTTATGATTTAATACATAAGGATGTTGAAATCTATCTGGATGACATGATGGTCATGTCAGAAATGAGGTAATAATATTTTATTACGTTGGAGAAATTCCTTCAAATTGTAGACAAGTATAATCTCAGACTCAACCTCAAGAAGTGTGCATTTGTGGTTACATCCGAAAATTTACTGGGACATACAATGGGCATGAGAGGAGTAGAGATGGATCTTGGGAAGGTCAAAGTGATAATAGAGATTTATGTACCCAAAACAAAGAAGGAAGTAAGGATATTTCTTGGGAAGATATAGTACATCAGCAAGTTCATAGCCAAAATGACGTCAATATGTGAGTCGATCATCAAGTTGATCATAAAGGATCAGTCGGTGAAATATAACGAGCAGTGCCAGGAAGCTTTCGACAAAATTAAGAAGAACCTGGCCAATCCGCCAGTCTTGAAGCCTCCAAGACAGGAAACCTTTAGTCTTGTACTTGGCCATAGAACCCGAAGTCCTTAGGGCGATGTTGGTACAAGGAGATGATGCTGGGGTGGAACACAAAGTCTATTATCTTAGCACGAGAGGTACCATATGAGACACGATACTAGGAAGTGGAGAAAATCTATTTTGTAGTGGTATGGGCCTCTAAAAAATTACTACACTATTTTCAATCCTATAAAATACGTGTGGTTAACAAGGAGAATCCATTGAAGTACTTGTAGTCAGCACCCTCCCTATTCGATAAGTTCAGAAGGTGGTTGGTCCTGCTAAACAAATTTAACATTGACTACATCACCAAGATGGTGATAAAGGGGCGCGCTGTGGCTGAATTCTTGGCCCAACAACCAATTGAAGGGAATCAATATAAGTTCGAGTTCCCAGATAAAGAAGTTAAGACAATAGCATTCCAGGGACGTAAGATGTACTTTGGTGGAGCTGTAAATTATAAAGGGATAATGACTTGGATTGTTCTGATAGCCTAGGAGGAGAAACTTTACCATCGGCTGAGAGGCTAACTTTCCCGGTCACCAATAACACAACCAAGTACAAAGCATAAATCTTTGGGATGAAAGAACTGATATCCTTGGGGGCGAAGAATGCAGAAATCTTTGGGGACTTGATTTTAGTAATCCGAAAAATACGATGGGATTGAGAGTTAAAAGAAAATAGGGATTTGATGCAAAACATCCCAAACTACATGTTCTGACACTTGCCTAGAGAAGACAACCAAATGGCAGATGCTCTGGCTACCTTAGCTTCAACTTGGGAGTAAGCCTAGCTATAAAGTAAATAAGGTTATGGACATTAAGGTCAATGACAGAAGGCTCTAGTACCACGACATCCAAAACTTCTTTGATTATGGTGAATTTTATAAAGGGGCTTGTAAAAAAGATAGAGTAGAAATCCTGAAGGTGGCTTCTCATTTTACAAGCCTAAATGAGGACTTATATAAATGACAGTCTAATGGGGTACAGTTGAGGTGTCTAAAAGAGGAAAAAGCCAAAAAATTGGTGGAGGAAGTCCATGTAGGGGTGTGTGGACCACTTATGAGTGGGCTTAATTTGTCATGGAAGATTGTGAGACAAGGGTTTTATTAGTTAACTATAGAGACAGATTATGCGGAATTGGTGAAAAGCTGTTACGACTGTCAAACCCACATAAACTTGAATCATTTACCACCATTAGAGTTGTACGGGCTATCAAAGCCTTGGCCGTTTTCAACATGGGGTATCAACATGATCGGTGAAATCAAGCCACATGCCTTTTGTTGCGATATTTTAAATCGTACCGCAAGTGTACGATGTCAAGTTTTAGTAAAAGATAAGTAAAGTGTCAAACCCAAAGGGGTTGTATTCAACTCACACTAAGTACTATAATTGATAATCCTAACTTTATTTAGAAAAAAAATATAAAATAATCTAAATTAAAACTAAAAGATAAATAAACAAAATATTAAAATGTTTAATGAGGAGAAACCAGGATAAGAGAGATTCTAGAGTCATATTTCACTTAATTATCCCACATGTATTTGTTATGCCAATCAACTATTATTTAGTTTAGTAGTTTATAAGACAAAAATCCTAAAGTATTCCACTCCCTCTCCGGAGCAACATGAAAAGATTATTAATTACCGACTTCGATATCCCTATAAAAATCTAATAATTAACAATTCATTATACCTTGTGATTCTTTGTTAACGACTTCAAAGGAATTACAGATTCTCCCGAACTCTATAAAATTCCTAGGTTATATCCTCTAGATCCTATTGAAAATCACTCTCTCCTAGGTGATAAATTCTAAACATTCATCATCTCAATTTTTGGCCAATAAACAAGAGGCATTAAACGCAAGAGAACATAAATAAACTGATTCAAAAATTCATAAAACTCAATTTGGGAAGTAATACACAGGTTCAAGCATTGTCTAGATCATCCTCTAGAATTATGGAGTTAGTTCATGACTAATGATAAAAACGATGAAGCTAATGTCATGAACATACTGGAAATAATTAGAGTTTAAAAATAGAAACTAGAAGATTAAACCTGAATTGAATCCCTTCGTCTTCGGACGTCACCGTCTTCATCTCCTCTTGTCGCTCTTCAATCTTCCTCATTGGATCTGTCTAAAAATATGTATTTTAAGTCTTTGTGTTGTGTATTAGCCTCCTCTTTAGGGTTTTGGATGAGCTTATATATTTATAGGGAAGTCATTGAGTCATTGTGCATGTAAAACCCTGATTTCTGATGTTTCTGGGTGTCTGCCGCAGCATCGCGAGGTCGGAAAGTGGCGTTGCGATGATGTTCTCTCTGGATTTTACTATTTGAGATGTTGAAGGGGCGTCGTGATGCTAGAAGTGGGCAACACGACGCCAAGTACTTTTTCAGGATTGGTCATTTATGTGTTTTTAGCTTTCTAGCGTGCTTCCGATGCGTCCGTGAGTTCCCAAAATAAGTCAAATTGCCCCAAGATTCATGTTCCAATACTTCCTACAAATAAAACATAAAAGAAACTACAGAATACATGAAATGATACAAAATCTAACAAAATAATAAGCTAAAAATGAAGGAATAAGTGGGTATAAACCGCACTTATCAAACACCCAAACTTAAGATTTTGCTAGTCCTGAGCAAAAGACTATATAAAAACTAAATCAATAAACAAACACAAATAGAAAAAAATTAACTAGGCCACTTTCATAGGGATCACGATTGCATTTAGTGTATAAAACAAGCCTTTAAACTTCTTTGGCGACCCTAGTGGATGAGTTATAGTCTCATGAGGGCTTACAACGACAACACCCACAAACGTCATTCACACACATGCAATAATGCAAAAAGTTATAAAAGTAAACAAAATAAAATAGTCCCAATAGTTACATATATTATTGTCCTCAAAGAATACTTATTAATGAAATCATAGAACCTTCAAAGTATGCAATGGAACTCAAATCCAAATTCTTGAATAAATCATTTAAGCCAGACTCACAGTGTGTGTGTGTGTAAAGGTTCATTCACAACTCGACTCTTAAGTAAGCCAACTCAATGATTTTGTCTCAAAAATTGAGATCCGATAGGTCAAACCAACCTAGATATCTTAAAAGTACTATGTATTTTTATTTTATGTGTTCAGTACGGTACACTTTTTTTCTTTTTCTTTTTCTTCTTTCTTTTTCATTTTTTTTTCAACACACCTTCCCTTTAAGGTAGCATTTCTCCTCATGGTGGTCCTAACACTCGCCCATGGGTAGCTTCACGCTTATCGATTATAGGTGGTATAAGTTTTTTTTCGTTTCTTATGCTTTCATTTTTTTCAATCAATTTTTTTCCTTTTGTTTTTAACCATACCATACATCATAACACTAGTAAATTGAGATAGACATCTAAGCAAATGATTATTCGTCAGAAAACAATTTCTTCAACTAGTTACTTTGCCAATTACTTAGGTTCTTACTGCTAAAAACCTATTGTTAAGTGCTTACGGGTCTGACCTAGATCACCTACTCTAGGCATCCAATAAAAATCAATTGGGAACTTATCGTTTCTAAGATTTAATCTAAAGCAAATAAAATTCATTATTAGACTTATGTTTTACTATCTAGGACTAAGAACAAAAAAAAATTATTTATTTATTTTTTAAAAGAAAATAGCAGGAGCTATCACTACATGCACACACCCCCAAACTTAAAACTTTCATTGTCCTCAATGTAAGATAAATATAAAGAAATAAAGTACGGAACAACACCACTGTGCATGGAGTTGATCAGGCTCATGTTGGTCAGAATTTGATTATGCGGGTTGTGTGGGTCGTGCTACCTGTATAAATAACATGCAAACTAAAAAAATAGCACACAATAAAATAAAAATAAAGTAAATGAAATAAAAATAAAAATAAACAAATACAAGGGTTGCCTCCCCGCTAGCGCTAAGTTTAACATCTTCAGCCAGACGCAACCACCTAAGTGATCATGGTGGCTTCTTCTTTTGTATCCACCGGTTGTTGTGTCATGAAAAGGATAGCTTGGCAGGATGTGATAATGTAACAATAGAAAATCCTCCAAGATCTATATGTTTTCCCCCAGTTTGAAATTCTAGACTACACATTCGGCAAAATTGGATTGACCATATTTTTAACTTTCCAGAGATCATCATCAAGTGAGCAATGACTCTGAATTTCCTCTATTTACAACACTTTGGGAGTGGCTTTAGGTCTAGCTGCGTATAATCTTCTTTTATGCATGGCTGCACTATGCTCATAGGTTGCTGAAATAATGATTCACCCTGCGTTTTTGCAACTCCTTCTCTACAATATCTACCCTGTGACATTATGCATCACCTTGAGGACTTAACACGGTTTTGAAAACACTGAAGGTGACTTCTTCATCTTGAACTCTCATTTTCAGTTCACCTTTCTGCACATCAATGAACGCTCTGCCAGTTGCCAAGAAAGGTCTCCCAATCATGATTGGGACCTCATGATCATCCTCCATATCAAGGACAAGAAAGTCAGCAAGAAAGTAAGATTTATCCACCTTAACCAACACATCCTCTACTATTCCTCTCGGGTAGGTGAAAGATCTATCTACTAGCTACAATGTCACTGTGGTTGGCCTTGCCTCACCTATGCCAAACTGTTTAAAGTTGGATAACTTGATACTTGCCCCTAAATCATATAGTGCCTTACTAAAATATTGATTCCCAATAGTGCAAGGTATGGTAAAGCTGCCAAAATCCTTCAATTTTGGAGGGAGCTTCTCCTGTATGATAGCACTACACTCCTCTGTGAGTGCTACTGTTTCAAAATCTACCAGCTTCCTCTTCTTGGACATTATCCCCTTCATAAACTTCACATAATTTGGCATTTGTTCCAAAACATTTGCGAAGGGGATAATGATATGGATCTTCTTAAAGATGTCAAGGAATTTGGCAAACTAAGCATCCAACTTCTTCCTTTGAAAGTGCTAAGTGTATGGTAAATATGTCTTCAGGATATTATGTGGCTTATATGGAGGAACTACTGCAATTTTCTCTTCTTCGGTTGTTGCTTCCTCTTGAATTGTCACCTAATTATCTTGACTGCATTGGTCCTTAGGAGAATCTCTAATCTCTTTTCCGCTCCTGAGGTTTATGGCTTGGCACTGCTCTTTAGGGTTGACCTCAGTATTATTAAGAAATTCCCCTTGTTGTTGATTGGCCATGGAAGAAGCAATCTGCCTAATCTGTATTTCTAAGGACTTCATCGTTGCCCTTATATTACCCCTATATTTCTCAATATTATTCAGCCTCGACTCATTCTTCTCAAACCTCTCTGAATTTTTAGGAACAAACGTTCTCATGATGTCTTTTCAGGAAGGTTTCTGCTCAGCTCTTAGATAGTTGATGCCAGATACAGGTTGCAAGACATTCTCTGTATTAACATATGACAATTTCAGATGATAATAATTAGGCATATGATTGCCCCTATAGTTGTTGAAGTTCCAATTGTTCACATGTTTGGCTTGCTCATATCCTCCATCAGGTAAGATCATTCTATTAGCGGTAATAGCTTCAATAAATGGTTGGTCCCGTTGAGTGGTCAATGTTGTTAGATAAGTCGTGAGGGATGACACTTGAGCTGTAAGTGCAACAATATGATCTACCTTATATATACATGCCACCTTAGGCACACTAGTGCGTTCACTTGGCCATTGGAAATTATTAATTGCCATATTCTCCAGTAGAGCATAGGCATCTTCAGAAGATTTCTTGAATAAGGTTCCTCCAGTAGCTGCATCGACAATGGTTCTATTAGGACTATTCAGTCCATTGTAGAATAAGTGAATCTGAACATAGTCTTCAAAATTATGTTGTGGGAATCTCCTGAGTAGATCTCCAAGAACATCCTTAAATTCACATTGGGGTCCTCTACAACTTAACCCACAAACTGGTTCTTTTGCATCATATTGATCAATATAGGTTTCAGCTCAAAATTACTGGACATCTCCTGCTAGCTTGCACTAAGATACATGTCAACAAAAAGAACACAAATCTTAGAAAAGAAATAATTCAGTAGAGTGATACAAATTTAGGTTGCCCAGTGATTGTCAAACAGCGGCAGAGATTCGAGGATAGTAGAGCGGGTCTATTGTCGGTATGAGCCCTCCACCAGGAATTACTCAGCAGCCAAGCCATTTAGAGCCGCCATCAGATCCTCACTTTCAATTTGGAGACCAAAGAATATAGCGGGAGGTAGAGAGGCTGGAACTCTACGAGCTTGGGTCATAAAATGCCATAAGTAAACCTTATGACCTAGATACTAGATTCCTTGGTCGCTACCAGGAGAAACATGCTCAGTCTATTCTTTTGGAATGAAAAACAAGTAGAGTCTGACAGATCATCGATGGGGGTGATGAGTGGTAAATGTATCATTATTTCTCACTCATTTGACCTAATATTTTGAATAGATTCTTGAGTTTTGTGAATATTGTGATATATTTTTTGGTATTTTGTAAATAAATAAAGTTTCAGGACTCTCTGGAGGTGATTTGGGGCCAAAACAGTGAAAAACGGACAAAAGAGCAATTTGTTAATTTTGCGCGTCGCGACACCTAACATGCGCCATGAGCTGCTAACGTGCGTCGGGGGACACGTGTCAGAATCTGAAAAGTTTGACTTGGTAACGTGCTCCTGCCATGTGTCAACATCACAACCGAACTGCTAATGTGCGCCGTGTCATATGTCATCATCCTATGGTGACGTAAATCGCCATCGCCACGTGTCATCCCGCGTTTCTGACACCTCATCATCCACATCAGCAGCTAACCGAGTCAACTCGCCACGTCACCGCCACATCATCATCAGCCAATCATAACGCGCCATGTGTCGTAATCATTCGGTGCCGACAATCACTATCGCCACGTGTCGCCACATCATCACCACGTCACCGTCACATCACTGCCACGTCAGCTCAATTATTGAGTTAACCATCCACATCACCACGTCATTGGATAAGAATCTCGGCGGACCAACCAGAAGCTGACAGGTGTCACGTCGCGATGCGTGAAGCTTGTGCCTCGCGATGCGGAGACCTCATCGACGCCTATAAATTCAGCTCGAGGTTTCAGTTTTAGATATACCTTCATCTCTGTAATTCTTTGAATAAATAAAGAGTTTGTATCTATTCTTCTTTTAATTTCAGTTTTGTAATTAATTTTAATTACGTTCTGTAATAATAATTTACTTTCTTTACTTTTTCAGTTCTTACTATTCAGCTATGTGGAGGTAACTTCCCACTACTAGGGTGAAAGATAAAACTTTTATTACTGCTATTTAGATTAATCTCCATAATTATAATATATTCACAATTTAAAATTTGACTTAATGAGGATACCGCTATATTGGCCGGTTGGTAATTGATATTAAATTAATTTTAATTTGACTAAGTAAGGATACCACTTGGTTGGTCAGTTGGTAATTCACCGCCTGTAGGACACAAAAATTGGCGACGCTGTTCCAGGCTCGCGGCCCGGTCGGGAGTACGAAGTAGCCCGTGGGGGACTAAACCGGAGAAATAAAATGGAGTCACCACCCAGTGTGAACTGGGAAATGATTTAAGGCCGCACTCACCCCTCGCAAGGGAAGACCTCAAACCGCTGGGTTCGGAATGGTCCCTTACTTATGCCACTTGTAATGAACGGATTCGCGCAATAATATAACCAAGTATACGCAACATACACATGCAAGAATAACCTATATCTAAGTTTACATACAACCTATATCTAAGTTTGCATACATATGAGTAAAATCTACATCTAAGTTTGCATGCATAGAAGTAAATAAAATAAAAGCAAGCACGCAATCTCATGAACACATTAAGTTGATAAATGCGGAAATATGAATAAATAATAATTGTCTAAACATAAACAATGAAGGGATGCAATTAAGTTCCTAACGCGAAAGAAATAACTAAATCATACATGGAGATAACGTGCTATTTCTAATGAACCATTGATAAACACAAGATTAGATAAAACAAAATATGTGCGTTTCTCAAGTAGTACATGGAGTTGTATCCCAAGTTCAGACCGCACTACCGTCTATTCGGATTCGGCTACAGAATTTAGGTCTAGGTTTCCATCTGATATACCACGAGAGATAACACAAAATCATTCATCCAACAACAATTACATACATGAATCAACAATATGCATGCGAAGAAATACTAATAAATAATTGAAAAAGATGAACGAGAGTAAATAAAAGGATGCCCTCAGTTCTTACCTTTTAAGTCGCTTCTCGGGAGTGCGTTACGTCGTCGTCGGAAGGGGTAATGTTTCGTAACTTTTCTGGTTTTCTGACTCGGGCTCGCTGCTATTTTGCTCGCTGTTTTCTCAATGTTTTGGTTGTATTTTCAGGGGCTGTTTTGTGGTGTTATTTTTGGTAAAATAGGGGACTGTTTTAGGGTTATATGGCCACTATTTTTGGGTGTTTAGGGACTGTTTTTGGGAGGTTGTTTCACGGTTTGAAGGGGGTGTTTGCTCCGGTTTTGGTCACTGGTTCAGGGGGGCGTGTGAATGTCTTGCTTTTGTAAGGGACATGCGTAGGATTTAAGGGCTCTTGATTGCGGTTTGTTAGCATAAGGGTCGGTGCTTATATTTGTTGTTTGCGTCAGTGAAGGTTTGGTCATGGGGCTGCTTCGTTGTTCACTTATGGTTAGCTTAGGGGACGTGGGTGGTTTTTGTTGTGTGATTCGATCGGTGGCAGGCTTTGTTGATTTGTACTAGTGGACTGTGTGCGTTGAAGGTGTGCGTGTGTTTCAGGGGAGGTGCTTGTGCGCTATTTTGTCTTTGGTGAAGGGCTGTTCTGTTTTGTGGATTCGGCTAATGGGGGGCTGGTTTATTTGTTGGCTTTTGTTTCGGTGCAAGTGTTGCTTTGGCTTAGGGTTCGTTGCCACGTTGATTGGGTGAGGGCTTTGGTGGCTTGCTGAGTTGCCGTGAGAGAGAAGCTGGGGCTTAGGTTTTTGTGTGGCTGCCGAGAGTTTGTGGCATATGCTTGGTGAGAGAGAGACGCGTGTGGGTTAAGAAGGTGTTAAGCCGTGAGTGGATTTGCTGTTGTGAAGAGCCATGATTGGCGTGAGGTGTGTTGGGTGAGGGACGAAGAGAGAAGATAGGCTAGAGCTGCTTATTAGGGTTTTTAGTGCCGTGAAGGAGAGCCAAGAGAAGGATTTGGTTAATGTCCCTTTTTATAAGTGTGGGCTAGGGTTTTCCTCGCATGAAAAGGAAACAATGATCATGCAATAATGGGGGATATCTTTAATTAATTTGTTATAAGGAAAATATATTGTGTGATTGGTGGGGAATATATTTAATTTGTAATATGATTTATTGAATTTGGAATGTGATTTATTTAATTTAGGAAGGGGGATTTGATTTGATTTGATTTGATTTATTTTAATTTAATTGGATTTGATTTAATTTAGACATATGTTTTAAATGTTTTAATTATTTTTGGATTGGGCTTGGAGGTTTGGTTCTTTGGGCTTGGGCGTGTGGCTTTGGATGGGTGCAGGGGTTTTGGACCGAGGCTAATAGTCAAGACATAGATTAATCGAGCGAACCCGAGGCTAAACATTTCAATTAATTTTGACAAAGTATTTAATTTTGAATTCTCCATTCCGACGTCCGTTTCCCGTGACTTCCGCAACTTATCGGGTAGTGCCTCCATATGAGGCTCATCATCGGGACTTATGCAAAAATACAGTGCCTACAGTCGCCCCTACTTTGATGGGACTTATGCAGTGTGTGACAGTGTCAATCCTATCAAAGTTGTGCATGCAGTTTTTACTTACCTGGCTCGCCGCTGCTCCTTGACTTACCTGTTGCTTCGAACTGAGTTGATCTAGGGGTGAGATGCTGCGACCCCTGAGGTTCATCCCTCTAGGATTCTGCGATCTCTAGGAATCACTACCAAATTGAGTTGATAAGTTGTGGTCCCTTCTGAACCATGCTCCATTCCCGGAGCGCCATTCCCGGCATGCTAAACCTCATTCATGAGGCATCGCGGTTGTGATAGTTGTGGTCCCCTTCCGAACCATTCTCCATTCCCGGAGTGCCATTCTCGGCATGTTAAACCTCATTCATGAGGCATCGCGGTTGTGATTGTTGTGGTCCCCTTCCGAACCATGCCCCATTCCCGGAGCGCCATTCCCGGCATGCTAAACCTCATTCTCGAGGTGTCACAGTTGTGATAGTTGTGGTCCATTCCCGAACCATACTTCATTCCTGGAGTTCCATTCCCGGCATGCTAAACCTCATTCCCGAGGCGTCGCTGATGTGAGATGCTTCGATCTCCAGGATTCATTCCGAAACTAAGTTGATAATGTGGGTCTCGACCCTGGGATTCATTCCCGAAACTGCTGATAATCTGAGCCTCGACCCTGGGATTCATTCCCGAAACTACTGATAATGTGGGCCTCAACCCTGGGATTCATTCCCAAAACTGCTGATCATGTGGGCCTCGACCTTGGGATTTATTCCCGAAACTGCTAATAATGTGGGCCTCGACCCTGATATTCATTCCCGAAACTACTGATAATGTGGGCCTCGACCCTAGGATTCATTCCCAATGTTGCTGATAATGTGGGCCTCGACCCCGGGATTCATTCCCGAAATTGCTGATAATATGGGCCTCGACCTTGGGATTCATTCCCGATGCTGCTGATAATGTAGGCCTCGACCCTGGGATTCATTCCCGATGCTGCTGATAATGTAGGCCTCGACCCTGGGATTCATTCCCGATGCTGCTGATAATGTGGGCCTCGACCCTAGGATTCATTCCCAATACTGCTGATATTGTGGGCCTCGACCCTGTGATTCATTCCCGATGCTGCTGATAGTGTGGGCCTCGACCCTAGGATTCATTCCCGAAACTGATGATAGTGTGGGCCTCGACCCTGGGATTCATTCCGAAACTGCTGATAGTGTGGGCCTCGACCCTGGGATTCATTCCCGAAGTTGCTGACAGTGTGGGCCTCGACCCTGGGATTCATTCCCGAAACTGCTGACAGTGTGGGCCTCGACCCTGGGATTCATTCCCGAAGCTGCTGACAGTGTGGGCCTCGACCCTATGCTGCTAACAGTGTGGGCCTCGACCCTGGGATTTATTCCCGAAACTGCTGACAGTGTGGGCCACGACCCTAGGATTCATTCCCGAAACTGTTGACAATATAGGCCTCGACACAGGGATTCATTCCCGAAACTGATGATAGTGTGGGCCTCAACCCAGTAATTCATTCCCGAAACTGTTGATAATGTGGGCCTCGACCCAGTGATTCATTCCCAAAACTGCTTGTCTTTGCCGCTTTTTCCTTTTCTTCAAAACCTGCGAACAAAAACAAAACAAAAAATATGTGTATGTGACGTGTATGCATGTATGCATAGATGTATTTCCTATTCCGATGGGTTAGGTCTTCTTTGTGCTCCTCGCCTACAAAAGTCTTTGATCGCCCCTAGGTTGGCTTACAATTTCCTTCTGCGAGTTCTTTTCTGGTGGTTGGTCAGTTCTCTTTTGTCTCATGGCTCAAGTTCTCGATACATCCCTTATTCGCGGGGTGGTAGAATGGTCGCCTCTAGTCTTGATTTAGCATTCTACTCTCCACTGTTTGCACCAGGTCAAGGTGGACTACGTGATGTGTCACTCCGTATCAACATACTATATTACAAGCTATGAAATAGTCCCAATAGTTATACATATCATTGTCCTCAAAGGATGCCCAGTGTCGAAACCAGAGAACCTTCAAAACACTCAATGCAACTCAAATCCAAGTCTTTGAATAAATTATCTAAGGCAGACTCAAAGTGTGTGTGTGCAAAGGTTCCTTTGCAGATTCATCCCCAGGTAAGCCAACTCAATGATTTCATTAAAAAATTGGGATCGATGGGTCAAACTAACCTAGATGTCTCAATTATACCCTGTAGTTGCTTTTATGTGTTCAATGTGATATGGTTTTCTTTCTCTTTTGTCTTTTTTTTTTCTTTTCGTTTTGAACTTCTTCTTTTTTCTTTTCTTTTCTTTTCTTTTTCTCATTTTTTTTCAACACACCTACCCTTGAAGGTAGCATTTCTCCTCATGTTGGTCCTAATACTCGCCCATGGGTAGCTTCACGCTTATCAGTTATAGGTGGTTTAATTTTTTTCTTTAGAGACTTTTCTTTTATTTTCAACCATACCACACATCATAACACAAGAAAATCTGGATAGACATTTAGGCGAATGGTCATTCACCGACCTACAATTTCTTCAACTAGTCACTTTGCTAACTACTCAGGTTTTCACTGCTATAAACCTATGATTAAGTGCTCACGAGTCTAACCTAGATCAATTACTCAAATCGTCAGATAAAAGTGTATCAAGAGTTTATCGTTTCTAAGATTTCTCCCTAAAGCAAATGATTTCATCATCGGACTTATACCTAACTATTAAGGACTAAAAACAAACAATTTTTTTTTTCTTCTTTCTTTTTTTTCTCTATTTTTTTATTTATTTTTTTTGCTAAAGGCCCCCCAACAGTCTTTCTATCCTTACCGTAAATTTTTCTGTTCCTCGGTTTCCTTTTCCCCGATATCCATGTTTGCTAAACTCTTCTTGATAAGTCTTTTTTTTCTAACCCAACGGATATCTATGATGGCTTTTAAGACATAGGGTTTAACATGATGCGTGTATGCATGAGATGCATGAGATGCACGTGGTTATCAAAACAACATATATCCTTCCAACCTTATATCTCCCACACTCGTGGTAAGTCTATTTCTGTCCTAGGTATGGCTTATTCTATACACCAATGTGGGGTACACAAAATCATTCTCTCCTATGATACGGGGTGAACCTTGGCTGCTTCTGTCCCTTTCCATCGATAAAAGACAAAGACCACCCATTTACAACGTGGACTAAGTCGATTATGGGATCATGCCATTGTCTAGAAACGACGAATTGGGCTTTCGGAAACCGTGGTCATGGGGATGAACTTAGAAGCGTCCAAAAGTATACAAATATGCCGTAACAAGGCGTATCCTTTCTGGATGAAAGCCAGTGCGGATATCAAACTCATGCTTCTAGCATATTTGGATCATGTTTGGACTTCCTAAACCCATCAAGGTTTTCATATAAGTTGGCCCATTATCATTTCAAAGCATTCAATCATATTATTGCGAGGTTTGAACTTGTCCCAGTTGAAAAAGGCCCAGCAGGTTTACACTTTTGCGATAACGTGGCTAAACAACTTCAAATCATAGGGGGCCCAAACACAAAGTGGACCATCGGTATTTTAGAAGATTTTGGCCCAATTTTCATAAGACAGAAACTCGTCCCACTTTAAATGGCCCAACAAGTTCACATCTCATGACAAGAAGTCCAGCTGAATCCAAATGATGATGGTCCCAAACACAAGCATAAAGGGTGGCTTCAATAGGTCATTCAACTATGGTTCATATGCAGGTTTATAGGATTGTAGACAAAGGCTCCCGTCAGCGAAGGATTGCCTACAACTAGGTCTCCCCACTCAAGGATTCGGACGACCAAGTGAGCGTACCTCTTTTTATACGCTAAGGTACGTGCCAACGAGTGATGATACATGAATGACTGTCAAATGGATTTCTTATTCAAGATTCCCCAGAGGGAGGGTGGAGAAAACTCTCTTAAATACCATTTCCTCTTAGGCTCTTATTGCCTTGGTGACAGGAATAAACAATAGATCCTCCAAATTAGTCCATCACGGTAGGCTTTGAGTAAATGATTATCTAGATGTCTTCACAGCTTTTCCTTTTGGCTATAAAAAGGTAGTGAGTGAAGGAAGACAACAAATAATTATCTAACTCCAATATTACCTTAGGTTAAATCGACTCTAGACAAGCTTCACTAAAGCACAAATCACAAACATGACAAGACATTATTTCGGGGCCAATTCTCTATCTCCAGTGGAGTCGCCAGACTGAAGGACACAGAATCGGCGACGTTATTCCAGGCTCGCGGCCGGGTCGGGAGTACGAAATAGCCCGCGGGGGACTAAATCGGAGAAATAAAATGGAGTCGCCACCCAGTGTGAACTGGAAAATGATTTAAGGTCGCACTCACAACTCGCAAGGGAAGACCTCAAACCGTTGGGTTCGGAATGGTCTCTTACTTATGCCACTTGAAATGAACGGATTCGCGCAATAATATAACCAAGTCTTCACAACATACACATGCAAGCATAACCTATATCTAAGTTTGCATACAACCTATATCTAAGTTTGCATACAACCTATATCTTAGTTTGCATACATATGAGTAAAACCTACATCTAAGTTTGCATGCATAGAAGTAAATAAAATAAAAGCAAGCACGCAATCTAATGAACATATTAAGTTGATAAATGCGGAAATATGAATAAATAATAATTGTCTAAACATAAACATTGAAGGGATGCAATTAAGTTCCTAACGCAAAAGAAATAACTAAATCATTCATGGAGATAACGTGTTATTTCTAATGAACCATGGATAAACACAAGATTAGATAAAACGAAATATGTGCGTTTCTCAAGTAGTACGTGGAGTTGTATCCCAAGTTCAGACCGCACTACCGTCCATTCGGATTCGGCTACGGAATTTACGTTTGGGTTTCCATCCGATATACCACGAGGCAAAAAATCATTCATCCAACAACAATAACATACATGAATCAACAATATGCATGCGAAGAAATACTAATAAATAATTGAAAAAGATGAACGAGAGTAAATAAAAGGGTGCCCTCAGGTCTTACCATTTAAGTCGCTTCTCGGGAGTGCGTTATGTCGTCGCCGGAAGGGGTAATGTTTCGTAACTTTTCTGGTTTTCTGACTCGGGTTCGCTGCTATTTTGCTCGCTGTTTTCTCACTGTTTTGGTTGTATTTTCAGGGGGCTATTTTGTGGTGTTATTTTTGGTAAAATAAGGGACTATTTTAGGGTTATTTAGCCACTATTTTTGGGTGTTTAGGGACTATTTTTAGGAGGTTGTTTCACGGTTTGGAGGGGGTTTTTGCTTCGATTTTGGTCACTGGTTCAGGGGGGCGTGTGAATGTCTAGCTTTTGTAAGGGACGTGCGTGGGATTTAAGGGCTGTTGATTGCGGTTTGTTAGCATAAGGGTCGGTGATGATATTTGTTGTTTGCGTCAGTGAAGGTTTTATCATGGGGCTGTTTCGTTGTTCACGTGTGGTTAACTAAGGGGATGTGGGTGGTTTTTGTTGTGTGAGTCGGTCGGTGGCAGTCTCTATTGATTTGTGCTAGTGGAGTGTGTGCGTGTGTTTCAGGGCAGGTGCTTGCGCGCTATTTTGTCTTTGGTGAAGGGCTGTTATATTTTGTGGATTCGACTAATGGGGGCTGGTTTATTTGTTGGCTTTTGTGTCGGTGCAGGCGTTGCTTTGGCTTAGGGTTCGTTGCCACATTGATTGGGTGAGGGCTTTGGTGGCTGATGAGTGGTAAATGTATCACTATTTTCCTCTCATTTAACATAATATTTTGTATAGTTTCTTGAGTTTTGTGAATATTTTGATGTGTTTTGTGTTATTTTGTAGATAAATAAAGTTTCAGGACATTCTGGAGGTGATTTTGGACCAAAACAGTGAAAATTGGGAAAAATGGCATTTTGGTAATTTTGGCACGTCGCGACGCGCAAGCCTTTGTCATCGTGACGCCTAACATGCACCAAGACTTGCTAACGTACGCCGTGCCATGTGTCACCATCACAGCCTATCTGCTAACATGCACCGTGCCACGTGTCATCATCTTACGGTGCCGATAGTCGCAATCGCCACGTGTCACGCCACGTCATCGTCCACATCATCGGTTGACCGAGTCAAAATGCCATGTCATCGCCCGTCATCATCAACCAATCACAGCGTGCCACGTGTCACAATCATACGGTGCCGACAATCACTTTCGCCATGTGTCGCCACGTCAGCTCAATTATTGACTCATTTATTCGAATTGACACGTGTCACCTTATCGCTTAATTATTTTTGACACGTGTCACCTTATCACTGCTGAGCCACATTGGAGGGAGAAAAATGATTTTTGTTGTCCACCGCATCGCTCAACCGATCATTGTGAGTATTCCGTACCTCCTTGAATGTATTCACATGTATGTTTCTTGCTTGATAATCGATCCCGGGACTTAGAGTTTTCCCAACAATGGTATCAGAGCGAGTTAAAAGCATGAATCTTGATTTAGGGTTAAAATTGGGTAAAATGTATTTGAGCATGATTTGATGAAATTGGATGATAAAGTGTGCTTAAATGATGTTGAATTGAAGTATGATTGGATCAATTTCATGAAAATTGGTTTGGAACAATTTTCCCCAATTTTTTGAGGCTTGGCCGAAACTAGATGAACCCTAAATGTCTTGATTTTTGATTCATTGGATGAGTTGAGATCAATTGGGAATTGTTGATTTGAGAATTAATTGGATTGAATTTGAAATTGGACAAAATCCCACCATTGCCGAGACTTTATGAGCATGAATTGGGTTTGATTTTTGTTAAAATGTGTTGGACATGTTTTAATGTTAATGAGCATGATTAATTAGGCTAATTGGTGTTTTGGAAATATTGATTTGGGTAATTAATTATGCTATACACTTTGGTTAATTAAATATGAAATTTGGAATTTTTGTGATTTAATTAATTGGGCTAATTTTGGAAATTGGGCTTAAATGTTGTAAATGGGCTAATTGGGCTTGGTTGTACCAAGTTAGGTTTAGGCTAAATTGGTTGGATCCAATTGGGCCCAAAACCGTTTCCATAAAGTCTAAATGCGACTAATGGACCTTTAACTTTAATTGGGCCTAATGGGCCTAAATTGGTTTCTAGGCTTAAAGGGTGATTCCTTAAATGGGCTTTGGTTATTGGGTTTGACCCAAGTTGACCAAAAGTCCACGCCTTAAAGAAATTAATTAAAAGCCCATTGGACTTTAATTAAAATTAACATTGGATGTTAATCGGGCTTTGAGACCCGTAACGATTAAATTTGGAATTTAAGTCATAAAGGTTCGTTAATAAAGTGTAATATTTAATTTGGAATTAAATAGCGAATTAGTATTAAATACAAATTGAATTGGATTTAATGTTGTAGTTTAATTTAATTCAAGAATTCGTACTTTGAGTACTTATTCGCATAACGAGTTGGACTCGCGCAAAATCAAATCGTTGTTTGAACATTGGATGGTCATTAATTCTCAGATTAATTAATTGGATTAGATTGATTGATAACATGCTTGTGTGAATACATGGTTACGATGAATGAATAATGTATATCGGATGGATAATAGATTGGTGGGGCAATTTTGGAAATTGTTGTAATAAATTTAGAATTTATTAATTGGACCTGCGTGTCCAGCCTATTACCTCCATACTCTTTGTATTTCTCTTCTCATATTCCCCTCAATGTAAATGAGGTTTCTTTAGAAGTGTTATGTAACGGGTAGAAGTAAATACTTGTGCTAGCGGGAGAGAGAAATGGAGAGATTTGTTCTCGAAACAATGTGTTGAGTATCCATCTGTATATCATTATTATTTATTTACGCTCCTTATTATGTGTTTAGAATGCATGTTTAAGGGTGTATGATGATGAGACCTTAACAAAAATAATAAATTGGTTGCCAATTTGCACACGAAAAACCCTCACAAAATATTAAGCGTTTCCTTCCATTGAGTGATTCTTACTCAAGATCCAAGACTAGCATTGGTTTGTTGGCCAAAGTCAAGGACCTTTGTCCGTCGAGGATGTGTTTGAATCATGAAGGCTTTGTTCCATATCGGTGTCTTGTCCAAGTTGTGGTTTGTTGGCCAAAGTCAAGAACACTTCTTGTCCATCGACATTGATTACGAAGCTTTCCATGGTCAATGGGTCCGCTTAACTGGGATCACTAAGTTTGTTGTGCCAAAGCCAAGGCTTAGTTGATTCAGAGGAAAAAGGTTAGGCAATATATTGGATATATTGGCATAAATAAGACATATGTTTCGGACTTGGATGTCCCCCTACTGGATCTAGGAATTGGATGGGATCTAATTGATCTTAAAGATCTACCTAGTTAATTATCATACAATTTGTTGGCCAAAGTCAAGATTGTGTGTTATTTAACGGGATCCTAGCCCACTAGGAAACAAGGTTTCCCGAGTACTCAACAGAGGGTTAGAGGCTCGCCGAAAAATAGTGGGAGGCAAGTATTAAATTTGCAATATTCGTTTAGTAACTTGCCATACCCACTCATTTCAAATATTACGTCAAATAAATTATTTATTATTTGAACTAATATTTAATAGTTGTTTTAATTAAACAGTTGGACTGTAATTCAAACTAATTCATTATAGTTGATTATATAATTGGATTATAGTAATCAATATATTTGAATTAACCATTTCAATTAATAATTGATTTTATAATTGGATTATAGTATTCAATATAATTGAATTAACCTATTGAATTATAGTTGATTATATAGTTAGACTATAGTAATCATTATAATAATAGTACCGAAATCGTTGATTAAATAGCTGGACTATTAGAATCAAGATAATTGAAAGATTAATGTTTAAAACATAATCCTGGGTGAAAATGTATTTAAACGACTTTAATTTTCAAATTGGGAATAAAATTTCAGGATGGTCCTGGAAACTAATAAGTTACTTTATTTGATAAAATAACATATTAGGCCTAAGCCCGGAGTTAAGCAAATAGTAGAGCATGATCTTTGGAAGATTCATGTGATGATAACTTTTGTGCTTAATCCATTATGCTTGCCAAATAAACTCCTTAATTTCTTATTCAGAACTAAGGATTAGATCCTTAAGTATGATAATGAGATTGAAGGATCTTCATAGATCTATTCTTAGATATTTGAAGTACAAATTGCAATACATAACTCTTGGAGAGTTAATGGCTATTCTCAAGGAGACAAAGCCAAAGTTTGCAATAAGGCAAGAAGCGCAAGGCGCACTTTACTTCGATATTCTAGAAGGCCGAAGGCTTCTGGAGTGTCGAAAAGGGCAAAGGTAAAATCATTATAATCTTCTGGGAAGATAAAGGACATATCCCAAAATGTCTGCCTAAACTGTGGCAAACGGGGACACGGAAGCGTGACTGCCATATGGACAAGGCAGACATTAAGGAATTGAAGACGGGCAAGGCTCTGACTTCAAATATGTTTGTCACAAAATATGTTCACTACTAGTATTAAAATTGGATTTTACATACTTAGTGTGGTACATAAATATATACTGATGTGCAAAATCTGCTATGAGCAGGATGCTGACTTCAGTTGAGATTTCTCTGTGAATTGGAGACGGGACAAAAGTCGCTGTTTTAACCTTAGATACCTAAGTTTAGGAACTACCATTTAGGTGTGTACTTAAATTAGGAAAGTGTTAAAATGTAACTAGTTTGACTAGATACATTATCTCTATATCAGGGTTTAACCCGTTGCGGGTATACCTTTATATTCTAGAACACTAAAGTGTTTTATTATATAAAGATGATATTGAGATAAACACATTAGATGTGAATAACAGTATTTATATTTTGAATAAAAATAAATCTAAAACATATAATATGACAAACAAATAGCTCAAAATGAATTAATCAGTTAAAACTTGATTGTGGCATTGTTGTCTGGGACACAACAAACAAGACTCGTATATCCACACTTTCGAAGAGTGGGTACTAGGAAAAATTTGATTATATTCAAAAAATGTCTACGAATCTAGTTTATTGGGCAAAGTGCCTAAAACACTATTTACTTGGTAAAAATGTAAATGCCACCGATCTGTTAGCCCTACTTCATAGTGAAGCAAGTGGGCCCATTTCTAGCTAGGCTAGAAGTGGATATGAATATTTTGTTACCTTTACGGATGTGGCATCGCGTTATGGTTATATGTTTCTTCTGAAACATAAATCGGAAACTTTTAGAGTTTCGACACGAAATAGACAACAGATCGGCTAAAGTGTAAAACCATCACGGTTAGACCTTGATGAAAATACTTAAGCAATAAGTTTCTCATATACATGAAAGAGTATAGTATTCTTTCAATGAGGACTCCTCCCGGAACACGTCTAAATAACAGTGTGTCCGAACAGAGAAACTGAATTGTGTTGGACATGATAAGGTTAATCATGAGTCGCTCTGAGCTACCATTTTCTTCAACGGATAAGCATTTAAATAGTGTAAAGCTTATTTTGATTAAGATTCCATTAAAATCTGTTAGACAGAAATACATATTAGATATGAATAGGAAAGAAACCAGGTTTCTCATTCCTGAACATTTGGGTATGCTAGGCATATGTTTGGATGATACCAAACTAGATCCCAAATCGGATAAGTGCCTAAGTTGTAGGTTATCCTAGGGATACCAAAGTATAGTACTTATACAACTCACTAGAGAACAATGTAATTGTTTCTCACCATGCGGTTTTCCTAAGAGGAATACCTATATGCAATGGTAAGTGGGATGATAGTGAAACTCGATGAAAATCAGAGTAATACTATTCCAGGCACCGAATCTTAATGGAACACAAATAGTTCATCTATGATGAAACTATACCATAATCTTCGAATACATAAGAACCACGTAAGTCGGAGAGAGTCAGAAAACAACATGGGGTATAGGTTTCTGATCTCACCTCATAAAGATGTCAATCTTATTGAGGAATACCAACTGACTACGTCTGAGGAAGTGATACAAGGTATCGACTCCCTATTATGGAAAAGTGCCATAAAGTCCGAAATGGATCCATGTATACCAACTATGTTTGGAAACTAGTTTATGTACCGCAAGGCATTGTGCCTACTGGTACTATATAAGTCTTCAAGGAAGACATACATGGAAGGCAACATACTAACGTACTAAGCTAGGCTTGTAGCGAAAAGGTATCTTTATCAACATTGTGTCGATTATGACAAAACCTTTTACTTGTTGCCATGGTAAATCCATTTGGATAATGCTTGCTGATGCTGCATGTTTCATTTATAAAATATGACAGCTGAACAGAAAATCACTTTCCTGAAAAGGAAACCTTATGGAGGATGTTTACAACATCCTGACGGTTTTGTCGTACCAAAACTAGCAAACAAGGTTTGCAAGTTATTCGATCCATGGATGGATTGAAGCAAGGATTGTGTTCTTGGAATTATCGTTTTGATGTAATCATAATGGTATATGATTTGATTCAAAACGAAAATGATTCTTGTGTATATAAGGAGGTTAGTGGGAGCACACTGAAAGTAAATGATAATATGTCATTTCTTGGAAATGACATTCCCATAAATACAATCGGTGAAAGCTTGGCTTTCGAGAAAATTCTCCGTAGAATTCTTGGGAGTAACAACCTTTATCCTAGGAATGAAGATCTACTGGGTTATATTGAAAGTTGTTAAAAATCTCCGAGAAATCGTACATTGAAAAATGTACGTGACCTGGTGTCTCATATGCTCTGTGTCTCATATGCTTTGAGCATATGGAGTCACAATCGGGCCAATCCAAGTGATAGTCATTGGATTGATGTTAAAAACATCATTAAGTATCTTAGAGGAACTAAGGATGTTGTCTTAAACTATGGAGAATGAGAACTTGAAATGACTGGGTTCACTGCTGCAAGTTTCCTAAACCGATAAAACGACTATAAGTCGCAAATGGTACTATACAGTTTGAATAACGGAACAGTGAGCTGGAAATATTCCAAGCAAGATACGGTTACCATATAAACTACGAATACGGGTTATTGCTGCAGCTGAGGCAGCAATAGAAGCCATTTGGGTCGATAACAAATCTAATTAGATTAGATATAGTTATGTTAGCAGTTGAGCTAGGCTACAGCGCAGGCTAAAGAATTAATGGTCTCATCAACGATCCAGATATATACTTCGACTATTCATTTAATTCGTTCGGATCATACATCGTGGCGATGTGATGATCGAATAAATCGCATCAGATGATAGTCATGCAAATCTGCAGACGAAAGTCTTTTCTTAGTAATTTGAGCGAACCGTACATAGTTCGGGTGTAGGACACTTGAGTGACTGGCTATAGGCCAAGTGGGAGATTTTTGGACAGTTATGACCCATAGCGTCACTATTTGTACAGATCATGGTGTTGTTGTACAAATTAACTATGTGACAAAGGAGATTGCTCTCTTATCATTTGTGATTAGATCACTAAGATGTATAAATGATAGGAGGTCCATATGATTAGTTCCTAAATTGAGATGATATGAGACAGTATCAATCCATGAAGGTTTAATCATTAAATATCCCTAGTCAGAGTATTATCGAGATTGGACATCGATAATGCGTAAAAGACTAGTATTACACTTGTGCGCGTTATGAGGGCATAACAGCATAGTTCTCATATATTTGGATATAGGATACTCATGCAAGTGTAGTAGGAGGCTGTGTTTACCGATGGTACAGGAAATAGCTTCGCTCTGGATAGACCCCCTCGGAATTCCATTGGTAGTATGACTTTGTGTCTATGGAAGTCCGAAATCAGGGTAGGTGTATTTGGTCTTAACCTGAGACTTGCACCGCTAATACTTGCGACAATCAATATACTTTGGTTTTAGGTCGTCCAGGGCTTTAACAGGTTCTGTGTACGTCTCTGCTGGGTATATTGAGAATCGTAGTGTATTGGGTGTGATGTCAAGACGGAAGTATCACTCCAGTCATAGTGGAGATGATGGTCATGTAGGATACATAACTCGTTCTCTTATATGCTGCAGCTATCGGGATATTATGACTAGGTCATGTTTATCCGATTATAGAGACTAGTTACCAGAGATCCGATATGGGCTTCGTACAGGGCAGACACAATTCCAGTCCCAGGCCTAGCATGTGACATATGATACTGGATCGAAATACGCAATACTACGTATATTACGCCTGATATAGATCATATATTCCTGTAAGGATATTTTTTCTGGGGAATTGGGTAGGCATGGCGCTTTGCTAGAAGCCAACCTTGTCTTGTAAATCGGTACAAACGTAGTACTAGGTACTTACGTGTTCGGATAGTCCGACGACCGAATTTACTGCCAACATATCCGGGGATCTCATGGGTCGCTTCCCGAAGATTCACAGATGACGTATGACTCACACTTTATTAATCAGGGATTAATTAGATGAGAGAGAAAATTAATCTGGGATTAATTATGGAGATATTTTATCTGGGATAAAATACATTAAAGAGAGAAAACAATTAATTTGGAATTAATCGATAAAATAATATATTCGATATATTATACGAAATTGGATTTCGACGCGGAATTGAAATTAGATTTTAATTCGGGCGAACGAGTTAATTTAGAATTAATTCGTTAGCGACGTGAATAGTGATTTCGCTAGGCATAATCATTTAATTACGTCGCAACGGAAAATTCGTTAATTTAGAATTAGCGAACCCGAGCCCGGGATTATTTGCGAGCGCATTCGCATTTCGAATTCGAGTGCGGTATGCAAGTCAAATCAAGCGTCAAATCGCTAGTCACGTCAACCGTCAAATCATTAGTCACTTTGAGTGATGTGACAACTTGTCACTTGATTGATTGAGTGATGTGAATAGTTAATGTGGGTTGTTAAATGCATTTAATGCATTTTTGCCTCCAAATTTTGTGTTGACTTTTGGAAAGCTTTTTACAAAAATTTGGTATATGTTTATTATTGATTTTGGAAATCATTTTAATAATAACACATTTACTCTCTCTCCCTTTTTGGTTCACGTTTTTGGGGAGCCACTTTTCCTCTCTCTCTCACATGGCCTAAGGCCATTTTCCTCTTATGTTTTTCTGGTTTGGACCGAGAATGAAGGAGAAGAAAATGGTGATTTTGTGGCAAAATTACCAAGTGCTAGCACACCATTTGAGTCTTGCGAAGGTGATAGGGAAACCAACTTGTGAGCTTGGAATCACCACCAAAAAGCTTGGAGCTTTGAGGACCTCGATGGCCAAAAATGGAGGTCACTTTTCTGCTCACTGCCGAGCCACCTTGGAGGGAGAAAAATGATTTTTGTTGTCCACCGCATCGCTCAACCGATCATTGTGAGTATTCCGCACCTCCTTGAATGTATTCACATGTATGTTTCTTGCTTGATAATCGAACCCGGGACTTAGAGTTTTCCCAACATCTTATGACTTTTTTATTTCACATCTGCCTGGTTTTGGAAGAAGCACCTATGTAAAGAAATGTAGAGCTAAGCAAATGGGTGTTTGTTACAAATGTGCAAGTTGTAATTACAATACTCGTTGTCGTTCTTTAGGAATGGTGTCTGATAATCGCGAAGACAAAATTATATTAATTAGGGATGGCTTGAGTAAGGAGTCTTTAGATAATATATGTTCGACTCTTGAGACGCATCCTAGTGGATATGTTCATATAGCCATTCGCAAATTACATACACAGTTTCAAAAAGAAAGACAATAGTTAAGTCCTGGGAATCTGACTCAAAAAGACCCTGTTTGCCAATTTATAAGAAAATTGGATGGGAAGCTTGTCCCTGACGCATAGACGTCAATCAAGCCGCTACTTTTCTTGTACATATTATTTCTCTTTGTCTTTTCCTAATAATTGTGATTTGTTTTGTTGTTTTCTTTTATTTTCTCCGACATGATCCAGACCTTTTTGACTATCACGATTTATTTTACTGTTTAACTAATAATTGTCATTTGGCAGGTACTAGTGCTATTATTTTACTCACCCTTTTTCAGGTGTTATAAATTCAACTCATCATTGCACTTTTGAAGACATCCAGAGGAAAACATGGAAGCCACTTCAAGAAGACGAGTTGAAAACATCTGTGTGTTTTGCAGTACTAGTGTTGGTACTAAGCCACAATACGTAGAAGCAGCACAGGAATTGGGTCGAGTCTTAGCTGCAAGGAATATGCACTTAGTATATGGCGGAGGCAATCTTGGACTTATGGGATCGTTTCAAAAGCCTTACAGGAAGGAGGCAGTCACATTTTGGGAATCATTCCAAAACCCTTGGTGGAGGCAAATCTTATTGGACCATCAAACGGATAGGAACTGATCGTGCCAGGTATGTCTGAACGATTGGTAGAAATGATTAACCATGCTGATGCTTTTATTGCTTTGCCAGGTGGCTTGGGCACATTGGAGGAAATTTTTATAGTGCTATCTTGGGCAAACTTGAACATACACTAGAAACCAATTGGGCTGTTTAACGTTGATGGATTTTATGATTTTCTTTGTGTGTTTCTTGATGATGCCCGGAGAAATGGGTTCGTGTCAAAACCTTTAAAAGAACTCCTCTTCACTGCCAGAACTGCTCCGGATCTAATTGACCAAAACATAGCCTATGAACCACACATTGACCATATCATTTCAAAGATAAATTGGTCCGAGGAAGATCGTGGTGAGAGGCATCGGATTAATCTGGATCTTAACCTTTAACTTTTCGTGTAGAATTTCAGTTAACCAGGTACTTGATGAGCAGAAAATATATCAATATTTACAGCCCCTTTAACTTAATATTTTGTTTAGTTTCTCGGGTTTGATGAACGTTTTGATGTGTTTTATTTTATTTTGCAGATAAAATAATATCGGGTCTCAATGAAATCATTTAGGATGAAATATGGGTCAAATAAGGGCAATTATTGGACTTGATATTTTAATTTGGAGATTGGAAACTTGAAAGGGCGTTTTAACGAAGTGCAGTTTTGGAAATACCAATTTTATGCATTTGTCATAATTTGGGCATAAATTTTTACTCCGATATCGGATTGAGCTGATTCAAGTTCCAGATTAAAGAAGACTCAAAGATCTACAGCTTTGAAAGACAAAATAATTTCGAATTCTGAAGATTTCATGCCCGAAATTGATGAACCATCCAGAAGTATGTTGTGTGTAATTATTAAAGTCACTTTCAATCATTTTCAAAGCAAAACAAAAATAAATTAATTAATAAATAATTAATAAAATTATCAAATCATCACCAAACATGATATGAGATTAGTGGAGCAATTAATAATGGATTTGGTGGAGCAATTAGTGGAGCAATTAATAATTAATTTGGTGGATGATTTGATGGAGGCAAAATTTTGCCTATAAATACCAAGCCATTTCATTTGTAAAATTCATACTTTCTTCTTTGAAATTCCTAAAGAATAAATAAGAAGATTGTATCTTGTTTGTTTATTTACAGTTTTCAGTAATTAATTTCTGCTTTCGCACTTTCTTTTCTTTATTTTTCAGTTTTTACTTTCCGCAATTTACTTTTACGCACAATCATTTCCTTTCTTTACTTTTGCAGTTTTTATTTTTCAAGCAATGAGGAGGTAATTCCCCTTTGCTGGGGTGAAAGATAAAGCTTTTATTAATGCTATTTAGATTAATCTCCCTTAATTATAATATATAAACTATTTAAAACTTGACATAATGAGGATACCGCTATATTGGCCGGTTGGTAATTAATTATAAATTGGTTTTAACCTGACTAAGTATGGATACCGCCTGGTCGGTCGGTTGGTAATTAATTATTAATTTGACTTAATCAGGATACCGCCTTTATGGCTGGTTGGTAATTATCACGTAAAGTTAATATATTATATTAAGGGAGATATCTAAAATAGTAGTAATATAAGTTGATCCTCTAACCCCAGCATTTTCTTTTATTGTACTTTTACTTTATTTAATTTCAGTAATTTACTTTTCAGCAATTTACTCTTCAGCAATTTACTTTCAGTAATTTACTTTTATTTTTTTTACTTTTTACTTTTTACTTTTACTTTTTACTTTTTTTACATTTCAGCAATTTACTTTTCAGTATTTAATTTTTAGTATTTTACTTTATGTCTTTTATTTTATTTAAATTTTTACTACCCGTAAATATGTGTCGTAACTAAGCCAGTTATTTGGGGTTGTGTGAAATCCAATATCACCGGTTTATAAGGGGTTAGATTATAGCTTGGGTAATATAAAGGTTTATTTATTGAGTATTAATCTTAATGCTTTTTATTAACTGGCCATTAATAAAATTGATTAGGTAAACTTAAAATGAACTTGGAAAATAGATTTTAGGTTAAAGACCTTAGACTCAATAGCCCACGATCTTCCTTGAGGATAGATAACCCTTTAATAGATTTCCTTACAAGATATGAATATACCTGTCGGGCGGGGGTAGCCATAATTGGAACTTAAACTTAATGAATCCAGGTAATTTGGTTGACATAGACATATGGTTCAATTGGGTTATACTGGGTATTTGTAATCGACCATCGGAAGAGGCTTTTACATAATTTAGTGTTCCAGGTTAATAAATTAATATATTACCCAACTGTAAGATAACCACTTCATCTTTAATAGATATTGGAAGGATTCACAACCCTGTATAGTTTTATAAATTTTAATTTTCTTCAATCTACTTTCAAGAAATTTTATTTACTTGTTTTAAGTTTTAAAGTCACCACCCAATCAAACAATCAATCTATTAGATACTTGTAAACATTTAACCTCATAAAAAATTAATAGCAAATGTTTTAATTCCTGGTGGAATCGATACTTGTTATACTACTTGAACGATACGTGCGCTTGCGTTATACGCGTGTGATTACACACCGGTCAAGTTTTTGGCGCCATTGCCGGGGACTTATTTATCTTTTACTATTAGTTTAGGGGTTAGATACGTTACTTGTATCTAATTTCCTTTTACTTATTGTTTTTGTTTTCTTGTGTTTCAGGTTCTCAGAAAGTACATGAGACGAACCAGAAGCTTTGAACTCCGACCGCTTGACCCAGAAATTGAAAGAACCATCAGACAGTTGAGAAGGGAAATGCGAGAAGGCCAAGAAGCAATCATTAACATGAAACCTGAACCGTTGGAGGTTGTACCACCAATTCCCATTCGAGACAGAACCATTTCGGTGGTTGACAGACTCATTTCCTGTATTGTACTTCCTCCATTACCAGCAAATACGTGTGACATCAAAACATGCATTCAGATGATTCAGCAGTCAGTTCAGTTCGGGGGAAATGCAACTGAAGATCCTAATTCCCACATCAGCAACTTCCTGGAAGTTTGCGGTACTTTCAATTACAACCGAGCAGTTGAAGAAGCAATGAGACTGCGGGTTTTTCCATATTCCCTGAAAGACAGAGCTAAAGCTTGGCTACATTCGTTACCAGCAGGTTCCATCACAACTTGGAACACTCTAGCCACCAAATTCCTTACAAAGTACTTTCCACCATCCAGAACTGCAAAGTTGAGGAATGACATCACATCCTTCGTGCAGCAAGATTCAGAATCCCTTTTCGAAGCTTGGAAAAGATTCAAAGATTTACTCCGGAAATGTGCTCATCATGAGATCGCAAAATGGCTACAAGTCCAAACCTTATACAATGGACTTTCTGGAATAATGAGAACCACAATTGATGCTGCTACTGGAGGAGCTTTGATGGCAAAATGAGAAGATCAAGCCTGGGACTTAATTGAAGAAATGGCCAACAACAACTCCTTGTGGCCAACAGAAAGGAGCATGATTCAAAGAATTGCAGGAATTTATGAAGTTGGAGCCAACACAGCACTGAATTCCAAGCTGGATGTGATTTGTAAAAATCTAGAAACTCTTAACATGAAAGTTAATGGTGGATCCACAAGTTCACCATTTGGAGGAGCACCAGAGTCGAACCAACTTAAAGAGATGGTGAATTATGTCAACAATTTCAACAGACAGGGGAACAATCCATATTCCAACACCTACAACCCATGGTGGAGGAATCATCCCAATTTTTCATGGAGTAACAATTCAGGCCAACAGCAGAACTATCCACCACCTGAATTCCAGCAACAGAACAAAAGCCAGGAGCAGGCAAATAAACCAGGAATAACAGAAGTGTTGACCCACTTTGAAAAGATAGAAGCAAAACACGACTCTCAAGCAGCAAGATATGATACTATGTTTCAATCTCAAGCAGCAAGATATGATGCTATGTTTCAATCCCAAGCATCATTAATTCAAAGTCAATATGCTTCTATTAAAGCACTGGAGAATCAAATTGGACAACTGGCAAATGCTTAGAGTTACAGACCGCCAGGTACCCTTCCTAGCAACACAGAGCCAAATCCAAGGAACATAGGGAATGAGCAATGTCATGCCATCATATTAAAAAGCGGTACTGAAATCAACAAAGATGTTGGAGCCAAAATAGTTGCTGAGGAAGTTCCAAAAGAAATAAAGCAACAGATGGAGGAAAAAGAAGCAAAGGAAAAAGAACATATCATTCCACCTCCACATTTTCCTCAACGTCTTCAGAAGAACAAATTGGACAAGCAGTTTTCTCGGTTCCTGGAAATCTTCAAAAAGTTGCATATCAACATTCCATTTGCAGAAGCGTTGGAACAAATGCCCAGTTATGTCAAATTCATGAAAGACATGCTTTCACGAAAATGGAGATTAGGAGACTACGAAACAGTAGCATTAACGGAAGAATACAGCGCCATCATTCAGAGAAAACTTCCCCCGAAGTTGAAAGATCCTGGCAGTTTCACTGTCTCATGCATCATTGGAGAACATTACATCGGTAAGGCTTTATGTGATCTAGGTGCGAGTGTTAACTTGATGCATTTTTCTATTTTCAGGAAATTGCAGATTGGAGAAGCAATGCCTACCTCAGTTTCATTGCAACTTGCTGACCGAACACTCGCATTTCCAAGAGGTGTTGTTGAAGATGTGCTGGTCAAAGTAGACAAACTAATTCTCCCCGCAGATTTCATCATCATTGACATGGAAGAAGACAAAGAAATACCTATCATTCTTGGGAGACCATTCTTGGTTACAGGTAAAACTGTGATTGATGTGCAAAAAAGAGAACTGACCATGAAAGTGCAGGACCAAGAAGTGACATTTAATGTTTTCAAAGCCATGAAATTCCCGAGCAATGAAAAGGAAGAAGAATGCTTCAGAGTTGATGTTGTTGATAGTATTGTTCAAAATACTGAGCCAAATCCCACAGATACACTTGAAGCTTGCATCACCAACATGACTGACAGCGAGCTAGATGCTGAAATCCCGGAATGTATCAACTACCTTGACAACCATTCCGATTCAAAGCAACACCACCAGTTGAAAGCTTGGAACTGCCAAAGAAAGATCAAATCAAGCCTCGATTGAAGAACCACCACAGTTGGAGCTGAAGTTACTTCCGAGTCATCTCAGGTATGCATTTCTTGGAAACTCTTCTGAATTACCTGTTATTATTTCTTCTTCACTAACATTGGAGCAGCAAGAAAAGCTACTGAGAGTGTTACGAGAGCACAAGAAAGCCATTGGCTGGACTATAGTAGACATTCGAGGCATTAGTCCATCATTTTGCATGCACAAGATCCTGATGAACGATGAATACAAACCCACAGTGGAACATCAACGGAGACTTAATCCAATCATGAAGGAAGTCGTGAAGAAAGAAATCATCAAATGGTTAGATGCTGGCATCATTTACCCCATCTCAGACAGCAATTGGGTAAGTCCAATGCAGTGTGTGTCGAAGAAAGGAGGAATTACTGTGGGTTACCATGAAAAGAACGAGCTAATCCCAACAAGAACGGATTGATGGATGGAGAGTATGCAGGACTACCGGAAGAGTTGAACAAAGCCACGAGGAATGACCATTTTCCGCTCCATTCATTGACCAGATGTTAGAAAGATTGGGGGACATGAATTCTATTGCTTTCTTGACGGATATTCTGTTGGATAATATGACCCATAGCGTCACTATTTGTACAGATCACGGTGTGTTGTACAAATTAACTATGTGACAAGGAAATTGCACTCTATCATTTGTGATTAGATCACCTAGATATATAAATGATGAGAGAGGTCCCTATGATTTGTTCCTGGACGGAGAATGATATGAGACAGTATCAGTCCCGAAGGATTAATCATTAAATATCCCTAGCCGGAGTATTATCGAGACAGGACATCGATAATGCGGAATAGGCTAGTATTGCACTTGTGCGCGTTGTGAGGGCACAACGGCATAGTTCTCATATATTTAAGTATAGGATACTTATGCAAGTGGCGATAGGAGGTTGTGTTTCACCGATGGTACGGGAAACAGCTTCGCTCTGGATAGACCCCTCGGAATCCCATTGGTATTATGACTATGTGTCTATGGGAGGCCGAAATCAGGGTAGGTGTGTATGGTCTTAACCTGAGACTTACATCGCTAATACTTACGATAATCGATAGACTTTGGTCTTGGTGGTACAGGGCTTTAACCGGTTCTGCGTACACCACTTCTGGGTTTATCAGAGAGTCGTAGTGTATTGGGTGTGATGTCAAGACGGAAGTATCACTTCAGTCATAGTGGAGATGATGTCACGCAGGATACGGTACTAGTGCTCTTGAGTGTTGCGCAACCATCAGGATATTGTGACCAGGTCATGAATATCCGATTATAGAGACTAGTTACCAGACATCCGACATGTGCTTCGGACGGGGCAGACACTTATCCAGCCCCAGCCCTAGCACGTGACTATCCGATACTGGGCCGATATACACAATATAATTTGTATACTACGCCTGATACAGATCTATATATTCTTGTAAGAATATTTCTGGAGAATTGGGTAGGCATGGCGCTTTGCTAGAAGCCAACCTTGTCTTGTAAATCGGTATAAACGTAGTATGAGATACTTACGTGTTCGGATAGTCCGACGACCGTATTTACTGCCAACATATCCGGAGATCTCATGGGTCGGTTCCTGAAGATTCACCGATGACGTATGACTCGCACTTTAATTAATCTGGGATTAATTCGATGAGAGAGAAAATTAATCTGGGATTAATTACGGAGATATTTTATCTCGGATAAAATATCGTTAAAGAGAGAGAACGATTAATTTGGAATTAATCGATAAATTAATATATTCGATATATTATAACGAAATTAGATTTCGACGCGGAATTGAAATTAGATTTTAATTCGGGCGAACGAATTAATTTAGAATTAATTCGTTAGCGACGTGAATAGTGAATTCGCTAGGCGTAATCATTTAATTACGACGCAACGGAAAATTCGTTAATTTGGAATTAGCGAACCCGAGCCCGGGATTGTTTGCGAGCGCATTCGCATTTCGAATTCGAGTGCGGCACGCAAGTCAAATCAAGCGTCAAATCGCAAGTCACATCAAGCGTCAAATCACATGTCACTTTGAGTGATGTGACATTTGAGTGATTGATGTGAGTTGATTTGTGGTGATTGACAAGCATTTAATGCTTGCTTATGGAAATTAAAGAAATGGTAAATGGTTTTATTATATTTTGGAAATTATATAAACCTTTTACAATTTTTTATTTTCCCACTCATTCTCTCTCTTCATTTTTCGGTTTCACCATTTTTGGAGCCAAAAACTCCTTCTCTTCTCTCTTCTTCTTCACGATTTCTTCATGGTTTGTAGCAAAACCGTGAGTCCAAGAGGAGAAAGAAATGATCTTGTTGCAAGATCTAAGTGCTAGCACACCATAGGAGGAATACCAAGGTGTTAGGGAAGTGATTTCGTGAGCAAGGAATCACCTTGTGAAGCTTGGAGCTTGGAGCTTCCATGGAGGATCACCCATGGCCGATTCTTGGAGGAGGAAGCAGCCCCCACGCCGAGCAGTCCACCATGTTCGCAGCTCACTGCCGAGCAAGGGAGAGCAGTGCGTTTTTCCATCTTCGTTGCATCTCTACCGATCCATGTGAGTTTTTCCGCACCTCATTTGGTTGTATTCAACTCGTTTTTATGCATGATTTATGATTCTTGGGACTTGATTGAAACTCAACAATGGTATCAGAGCCATTTGTGCATAAAACGAATTTAGGGTTCTTAGCAAAATTTGGGGCTTTTTGATTTAAGCATGATTTTGACAAATTGTTTGTTTAAGAATGCTTGTATATGAATAACTTAGAGTTATATGTAATCAATTTGAAGATTTATTAATTGGATTGATTTTCCCCAATTTGCTTATTGTTGGCCAAAACTTTAATTTGGGTAAACTTGATTTTGAGCATGTTTAATGAAATTGGATGATTTAGAATGCTTAAAGTATGTTTAATTGAGGATTGATTGGATCAATTTGTTGAAAAAGTGTTTGGAACAATTTTCCCCAAATTGCTTATGTTGGCCGAATTTGGCAAGTGCCCTAATGTCTTGGATTTTTGATTTTTGTTCATTGGATGACTTGGAAATCATTTGGGGATGTTGAATTTATGTTTAATTTGGTTCAATTGGATTGAATTTGATTTGGGCATAATTTCCCTCTTTGGCCGAGACACTTGAAGCATGAAATTGGGTTTGATTTTGATCAAATTATGTTGGACATGATTAATTGATGATAAGCATGATTAATTGGACAAATTTAGTGTTTTGGAAACTTTGATTTGGGTAATTAATAATGCTATACACTTTAGGTAATTTAATTGGGAAATTTGGAATTTTTGAAATTAAATTATTGGCCTTAAAATTGGATTTGGGCTTTTAAAGTTGTTATTGGGTTTATTGGACTTTGTTGTACAAAGTTGGTTTAGGCCAAAATTGGTTGGATCCAATTAGGCCCAAAACCGCTTCCAAAAGGCCCAAATGCGACTAATGAACTTTACGTTTATTGGGCCTAATGGGCCTAAATTAATTTATGGGCTTATGGGGTAACTCCCGGATTGGATTTTGGTTTTTCGGTTTGACCCGAGTTGACCAAAAGTCCACGCCTCAAGAAATTAATTAAAAGCCCATTGGACTTTAATTAAATTAATATTGGATATTAATCGGGCTTTGAGACCCGTAACGATTAAATTTGGAATTTAAGTCGTAAAGGTTTATTTTATAAAGTGTAATATTTAATTTGGAATTAAATAATGAATTAGAATTAAATACGTATTAAATTGGATTTAATCATGTAATTTAATTTTAATTTGGAAATCGTACTTTGAGTACGTGTTCGCAATACGAGTTTGACTCGAACAAAATCAAATCTTTGTTGAACATTGGATGATCACTAATTATCAGATTAATTAATTTGATTAGATTGATTGATAACATGCTTGTATGAATACATGGTTGTGATGTTTGAATAATGTATATCGGATGGATATTAGCCGGGTGGGGCGATTTTGGAAATTGTAATAAATTTGATTTATTAATTGGACCTGCGCGAGTCCAGCCTTATCTCCTATTTCTTTGTATTCTCTTCTCACCTATTCCCCTCAATGTATGAGGTTTCTTTAGAAGTGTAGTGTAACGGGTAGAAGTAATAAAAGATACATGTGCTAGCTGGAGAGAGAAAGAGAGAGATTTGATCTAGGATCAATGTAAAATATCCATCCGCATATCATTATTATTTTATCATATGCGCTTTATTATGTGTTTAGAATGCATGTTTAAGGGTGTATGATGATGAGACCTTAACAAAGATAATAAATTGGTTGCCAATTTGCACGCGAAAAACCCTCATCAAATATCATGTGTTTTTCCTTCCATTGAGTGATTCTTGCTCAAGATCCTAGATTGGCATGGGTTGTTGGCCAAAGTCAAGCCCTTGTCCGTCGAAGATGTGTTTGAATCACGAGGCTTTGTTCCATATTGGTGTCTTGTCCAAGTTGTGGTTTGTTGGCCAAAGTCAAGACCACTTCTTGTCCAACGACATTGATTACGAAGCTTCCATGGTCAATGGGTCCGCGCTTGACTGGGATCACTAGGTTTGTTGTGCCAAAGCCAAGGCCTAGTTGATTCAGAGGAAAAAGGTTAGGGTATATATTCGATATATAGGCATATATATGATATATGTTTAGGACTTGGATGTCCACCTACTGGATCTAGGAATTGGATGGATCCAATTGATCTTAGAGATCTACCTAGTTAATTATCATACAATTTGTTGGCCAAAGTCAAGATTGTGTGATATTTAACGGGATCCTAGCCCACTAGGAAACACGGTTTCCCGAGTACTCGACAGAGGGTTAGAGGCTCGACGAAAAATAGTGGGAGGCAAGAATTGAATTTGCAATACTCGTTCAATTACTCGCCATACGCGCTCATTTAAATTATTTCGTCGTAATATTAAATGTTAGTTGGACTAATATTTAAATTGTTGTTTTAATAAACAGTTGGACTGTATTATACTTGATTATATATAATTGGATTATATTAATCAATATATTTGAATTAATTAATTTCAGTTTACAGTTGATTTTATAATTGGATTATAGTAATCAATGTAATTGAGGTTAATTAATTTGGATTATATTTGATTATATAGTTGGACTATTATAATCATTATAATAAATAGTACCACAAATCGTTGATTAAATAGTTGGACTATTAATCAAGAGATAAAATGAAAAGATTAATATTTAAGACATAATCCTGGGTGAAAATATTTTAAACGACTTTAATTTTCAAATTGGGAATAAATAATAGGTTACTTTATTTGATAAAATAACTTATTATACCTTAAGCCCAAAATTAAGCAAAATAAGTAGAGCATAAAATCTTTGGAAGATTTATGTGATGATGACTTTAATGCTTAATTTAATATACTTGTCATAAATCTAATTTTAGATTTAAGAAGTATTAAAATTGCAATTTATAATTCTTGGAGAATTAATTGACTATTCTAGAGGAGATAAAGTCAAAGTTTGCAATTGGGCATGTAGCACGAGGTGCACATCGTTTCGATATTCTAAAAACCCAAGGCTTGGCCTAAGGTTCCTAAAATATTGAAAATGATAATTGACATATACCAAAGTGACTACCATTTGGATATGGCAGACACGAAGGAATTAAAGAAAGGGCAAGGCTCTGACTTTAAAAATGTTTGTCAAAGTTATGTTCACAACTAGTATTGAAATTAGATTTTAAATACTTAGTGTGGTACATAAAATATATGTATTGATGTTCAGAATCTGCTTTGAGCAGGATACTGACTTCAAGCTGAGATTGCTCTGCGAATCGGAAACGGGACGAAAGTCGCTGTTTCGACCGTAGATACCTAAGTTTAGGAACTACCCTTTGGGTGTGTACTTAAATTAGGAACTGTTATAATGTAACTAGTTTGACTGAGAGACATTATCTCTATATCAGTGTTTAATCCATTGTGGATAAACCTTTATATTCTAGAACACTCAGTGTTTCATTATATAAAGATGATACTGAGATAAACACATTAGATGTGAATAACAGAATTTATATTTTGAATATAATAAAAATCTCAAACATATAAAATGACAAATAAATAGCTCAAATTGATTTGATCAAATAGAGACTTATTTGTGGCATTGTTGTCTAGGACAGAATTGAACAAGACTCGTATATCCACACTTTCGAAGAGTGGGTACTCGGACTGTTTTGATTCCAATCAAATAAAGTCTACGAATCTAGTTTAATGGGCAATGTGCCTACCTAAAACACTATTTACTTAGTAAAAGTGTAAATGCCACCGATCTATTAGCCCTAGTTCAATGAAGCAAGTGGGCCCATGTCTAGCTAGGCTAGATAGATATGAATATTTCGTGACCTATACGGATGTGGCATCGCGTTATGGTTGTGTGTTTCTTTTGAAGAACACAAATCGGAAACTTTTAGAGTTTCGACACGAAATAGACAAACAGATCGGCTATAGTATTATACCGTCACGGTAAGACCGTAATGGAAAATACTTAAGCAATAAGTTTCTTATATACTTGAAAGAGTATAGTATTCTTTCAAATGAGGACTCCTCCCGGAACACGTCAAAGTGACGGTGTGTCCGAACGGATTAACCGAATCATGTTAGACATGATAAGGCTAATCATGAGTCGCTCTGAGCTACCATTTCCTTCAACGGATAAGTTTTAACAGTGCAATAACTTATTTAGAATAAGGTTCCATAATAATCTGTTTGACAGATTACATATTAGATATGAACGGGAAAGAAACCGGGTTTCTCATTCCTGACCATTTGGGATGCTAGGCATATGTTTGGATGATACCAAACTAGAACCCAAATTGGATAAGTGTCAATTGTTGGTTATCCTAAAGGAAACCATAAGTATAGTACTTATAAATCTCACATGAGAACAATATGATTGTTGCTCACCATGCGGTTTTCCTAAGAGGAATACCGATATGCAGTGGTCAGTGGGAGGATGGTGATACTCGATGAAAATTGGAGTAATACTGTTCGAGGCACTAAATCCTTAATGGAACACATATAGTTCATCAATGATGAATTTATACCATTAATCTTCGAATACACAAGAACCGCGTAGATCGGAGAGAATCAGAAAACAACCTGGGGTATGGGTTTCTGATCTCACCTCATAAAGATGTTAATCTTTTAAGGTATACCAACTGATTACGTATGAGGTAGTGATACAAGGTATCGACTCCCTATTATGAAAAGTGTCATGAGTCCGAAATGGATTCCATGTATATCAACAAGTTTGGATACTAGTTGATGTACCATAAGGCATTGTGCCTATTGGTACTTTATAAGTCTTCAAGGAAGACATACATGGAAGGCAACATACCTACGTACTAAGCTAGGCTTGTAAAGAAAAGGTAGAGTTATCAACATTGTGTTGATTCCGACGAAACCTTTTACATGTTGCCATTGTAAATCCATTTGGATAATGCTTGCTAAAGCTGTGTATTTCATTTATGAAATATGACAGCGTAACGGAAAATCGCTTTCCTGAAAAGGAAACCTTTCGGAGGATGTTTATAACATCCTATCGGTTTTGTCGTACCATAACAAGCAAGCAAGGTTTGCAGGTTATTCGATCCATGTTTGGATTGAAGCAAGCATAGGTTCTAGGAATTATCGTTTTGATGTAATCATAATGGAGTATGATTTAATTCAAAACGAAATGATTCTTGTGTATATAAGGAGGTTAGTGGGAGCGTACTGATAGAAAATTCCCAATAAAGCAATTGGTGAAAGCTTGGCTTTCATAGATATTCTTTCATAGAAATTCTCCGTAGAATTCTAGGGAGTAACAACCTTTATTCAAGGAATAAAGATCTACTGGGCTAGATTTGGAGTTGTTAACACTCTCTGGAAATTGTACATTGAAAAATGTACGTAACCTGGTGTCTCATATGCTTTGAGCATATGGAGTCACAATCAGGACAATCCAAGTGATAGTCACTGGATTGAAGTTAAGAACATCTGTTAGTATCTTAGAGAACTAAAGATGCTGTCTTAAATTATGGAGTAGGAGAACTTGAAGTGACTAGGATCACTGCTGCAAGTTTCCAAACCGGTAAATACTGCGGTACTATAAAGTTTGAATAACGGGACAGTGAGCTGGAAATATTCCGAGCAAGATAACTGTTGCCGAATAAACAACAAATGCGGATTATTGCTGCAGCTGAGGCAGCAATAGAAGCCATTTGGATCGATAATAAATCTAATTAGATTAGATATAGTTCTTTTAGCAGCTGAGCTAGGCGTCAGCACAGGCTAAGGAATTAAAGGTCTCATCGACGATCCAGATATATACTTCTATATTCATCTGATTCGTTCGGATCATACATCGTGGCGATGTGATGATCGTATAAATCGCGTCAAACGATAATCAAACAAATCCGCTGACGAAAACCTTTCCTCAACAATTTGAGCGAACCGTATATAGTTCGGGTGTGTTAGACACTCGAGTGACTGGCTATGTGCCAAGTGGGAGATTGTTGGATAATATGACCCATAGCGTCACTATTTGTACAGATCACGGTGTTGTTGTACAAATTAACTATGTGACAAGGAAATTGCACTCTCATCATTTGTGATTAGATCACCATAGATATATAAATGATGAGAGGTCCCTATGATTAGTTCCTGGACGGAGAATGATATGAGACAGTATCAGTCCTCGAAGGATTAATCATTAAATATCCCTAGCCGGAGTATTATCGAGACAGGACATCGATAATGCGGAATAGGCTAGTATTGCACTTGTGCGCGTTGTGAGGGCACAATGGCATAGTTCTCATATATTTAAGTATTAGGATACTTATGCAAGTGCGATAGGAGGTTGTGTTTCACCGATGGTACGGGAAACAGCTTCGCTCTGGATAGACCCCTCGGAATCCCATTGGTATTATGACTATGTGTCTATGGGAGGCCGAAATTAGGTAGGTGTGTATGGTCTTAACCTGAGACTTACATCGCTAATACTTACGATAATCGATAGACTTTGGTCTTGGTGGTACAGGGCTTTAACCGGTTCTGCGTACACCACTTCTGGGTTTATCAGAGAGTCGTAGTGTATTGGGTGTGATGTCAAGACGGAAGTATCACTTCAGTCATAGTGGAGATGATGTCACGCAGGATACGGTACTAGTGCTCTTGAGTGTTGCGCAACCATCGGGATATTGTGACCAGGTCATGAATATCCGATTATAGAGACTATGTTACCAGACATCCGACATGTGCTTCGGACGGGGCAGACACTTATCCAGCCCCAGCCCTAGCACGTGACTATCCGATACTGGGCCGATATACACAATACAATTTGTATACTACGCCTGATACAGATCTATATATTCTTGTAAGAATATTTCTGGAGAATTGGGTAGGCATGGCGCTTTGCTAGAAGCCAACCTTGTCTTGTAAATCGGTATAAACGTAGTACGAGATACTTACGTGTTCGGATAGTCCGACGACCGTATTTACTGCCAACATATCCGGAGATCTCATGGGTCGGTTCCTGAAGATTCACCGATGACGTATTACTCGCACTTTAATTAATCTGGGATTAATTCGATGAGAGAGAAAATTAATCTGGGATTAATTACGGAGATATTTTATCTCGGATAAAATATCGTTAAAGAGAGAGAACGATTAATTTGGAATTAATCGATAAATTAATATATTCGATATATTATAACGAAATTAGATTTCGACGCGGAATTGAAATTAGATTTTAATTCGGGCGAACGAATTAATTTAGAATTAATTCGTTAGCGACGTGAATAGTGAATTCGCTAGGCGTAATCATTTAATTACGACGCAACGGAAAATTCGTTAATTTGGAATTAGCGAACCCGAGCCCGGGATTGTTTGCGAGCGCATTCGCATTTCGAATTCGAGTGCGGCACGCAAGTCAAATCAAGCGTCAAATCGCAAGTCACATCAAACGTCAAATAACATGTCACTTTGAGTGATGTGACATTTGAGTGATTGATGTGAGTTGATTTGTGGTGATTGACAAGCATTTAATGCTTGCTTTATGGAAATTAAAGAAATGGTAAATGGTTTTTTTATATTTTGGAAATTATATAAACCTTTTACAATTTTTTATTTTCCCACTCATTCTCTCTCTTCATTTTTCGGTCTTCACCATTTTTGGAGCCAAAAACTCTCTTCTTTTCTTCTCTTCTTCTTCACGATTTCTTCACTGGTTTTGTAGCAAAACCGTGAGTCCAAGAGGAGAAAGAAATGATCTTGTTGCAAGATCTAAGTGCTAGCACACCATAGGAGGAATACCAAGGTGTTAAGGAAGTGATTTCGTGAGCAAGGAATCACCTTGTGAAGCTTGGAGCTTGGAGCTTCCATGGAGGATCACCCATGGCCGATTCTTGGAGGAGGAAGCATCCCCCACGCCGAGCAGTCCACCATGTTCGTAGCTCACTGCCGAGCAAGGGAGATCAGTGTGTTTTTCCATCTTCGTTGCATCTCTACCGATCCATGTGAGTTTTTTCGCACCTCATTTGGTTGTATTCAACTCGTTTTTATGCATGATTTATGATTCTTGGGACTTGATTGAAACTCAACATATTCAGGGTACAATCAGATTGCCATCGCACCAGAAGATCAGGAGAAAACCACATTTACATGTCCCTATGGTACTTTTACTTTCCGCAGGATGCCATTTGGATTATGTAATGCCCCTGCCATATTCCAGCGTTGCATGATGGCCATATTCTCAGACATGCTGGAGCAGAGTATGGAGGTTTTTATGGATGAATTTTCTGTGTTTGGAGATTCTTTTGACCATTGTTTGCAAAATTCTGAACATGTGTTACAAAGGTGCGAAGATACAAACCTGGTACTCAACTGGGAGAAATGCCACTTCATGGTGCATGAAGGCATTGTTCTTGGACATTGGATCTCACAAAAGGGGATTGAGGTAGACAAAGCAAAGATAGAGACCATTGAAAAACTACCTCCACCAACATCAGTTAAAGGTATTCAAAGTTTTCTTGGACATGCAGGTTTTTACAGGAGATTTATCAAAGACTTTTCCAAAATTGCAAAACCTCTTTGCAATCTTCTGGAGAAAGATGTGCCTTTCAACTTCACCAAAGAATGTCCGGAAGCTTTTGAGATCTTAAAACAGAAGCTGGTCTCTGCCCCCATCATAGTAGCACCAGACTGGACCCTTCCATTTGAGGTAATGTGCGATGCTAGTGATTTTGCTGTAGGAGCAGTTTTGGGACAACGCAAAGCAAAGATTTTACACACCATTTACTACTCCATAAGAACTCTGAATGAAGCTCAACTCAACTACACAACCACGAAAAAGGAGTTGCTTGCAGTTGTGTTCGTTTTGAAAAATTCCGCTCTTATCTATTGGGTCCCAAAGTGGTGGTCTACACAGATCATTCAACAATCAAATATCTGATCACGAAGAAAGAAGCCAAACCCAGATTGATCAGTTGGATACTTCTTTTACAAGAATTTGACATGGAGATTCGAGACAGGAAATGGACAGAGAATCAGGTGGCAAATCATCTATCGAGGCTCAAGAATGGAGAAACAGCTGACAAAGATCTGTTAATCAAAGAAACTTTTCCAGATGAACAACTATTTTCCATGAAACAACAGGAAGTCCCTTGGTATGCTGACTATGTCAACTACATTGTGTCAGGAAAATGGCCGTTGGAATGGACAACTCAGCAACGGAAGAAGTTTTTCAAAGAAGTCAAACATTATGTCTGGGATGAGCCTTACCTATTCAAACGTTGTGATGATCAATTATTGAGACGATGTGTTCCACAAGAGGAGGTCAACAGTGTTCTGCAGCACTGTCATTCATCACCATATGGCAGACACTTCAGCGGAAACAAAACTGCAGCCAAAGTCCTTCAATCAGGTTTGTTCTGGCCCTCTCTTTTTAAAGATGCTTATCTTTTTGCTTTTCAATGTGACAGGTGCCAGAGAACGGGAAATATTTCCAGGAGAAATGAAGGACCGTTGTAAAACATTCTAGAAGTGGAAATATTCGATGTGTGGGGTATAGATTTCATGGGACCGTTTGTTCCATCATTCGGAAAACTGTACATTCTGGTTGCTGTAGACTACGTCTCCAAATGGGTTGAAGCAATTGCATTGCCATCCAATGATTCAAAAGTGGTGATCAAATTCCTGAAAAAGAACATTTTCACTCGGTTCGGAACACCTCGTGCAATCATCAGTGATGGTGGCTCTCATTTCTGCAACAGATACTTCGATGCACTCCTATCCAAATACAGAGTTACGCACAAGGTTGCCACAGCTTACCATCCACAGTCAAATGGACAGGTTGAGGTTTCAAACAGGGAAATCAAAAGAATACTAGAAAGAACCATTGGATCAACAAGAATGGACTGGTCAACAAAACTAGATGATGCATTATGGGCCTACCGGACAGCTTACAAGACACCCATTGGTATGTCCCCATATCGATTGGTGTTTGGGAAAGCGTGCCATCTGCCAGTTGAGCTTAAGCACAAGACGTACTGGGCACTGAAGAAGTTGAATTTTGATTCACAAGCTGCAGGAGAGAAAAGACTTCACCAACTCAACGAATTGGAGGAATTTCGCCTACAGGCTTATGAGAATGCAAAATTGTACAAGGAAAAGACCAAAAAATGGCATGACCGAAAAATAGTGCACAGACAGTTGGAACCAAGGCAGCAGGTGTTGTTGTACAACTCGAAGTTGAAACTTTTCCCTGGAAAGTTGAAATCTAGGTGGTCAGGTCCATTTATGATCACTCAGGTTTTACCTTATGGAGCGGTTGAGTTACCGAATCCCAATACCAACAACACATTCAAAGTTAATAGTCAGCGTGTCAAGCACTACTGGGGAGAATCATTTGAACGAAAAAAAGAAAGTGTTACACTTTCAGATCCAGCTTAACGTTCGAGAAGTCAAGTCTGGCTGACGACTCTAAACTTAGCGCTAGCAGGGAGGCAACCCATGCAATTTTTGTATATATATTGATCTGGTGTGTTTTATTTTTGTGTGTTTAATTTTTGCAGGTTTAGTCATTTCACGATGGAAGAAGCTCTCGCAAATCCTCACAAGCAATTTCCTTCTCTCCCTCAAAAATCTCTGATGAAAGTCTACAAAGCTCGCTTGGAACGGATGTGACTACTGATGATCAAAGGTATTCCTACTGACATTCGTTGGATTATTGAAGCACAGGTCCGATTGGCAGGTGAGTCTTCAGACTCTTTTATTTCACATCTGCCTGGCTTAGGAAGGAGCACCTATGCTAAAAAGAGAAGAGCCAAAAGAATGTTTGTTTGTTATAAATATGCTCGCATGTTTTGTAATACTCGTTGTCGTTCTTTAGGAAGTGTGTCTGATAACCGTGAAGATAAGATTAATTTCATTAGGGATGGCTTGAGTAAGGAGTCTTTGGATGACATATCTAAAACTCTTGAGACGCATCCCAATGGATGTGTGTATCATGAAATTCGCATGTTATATGTACAATTCTAAAAGGAAAGACAACTGTTAAGTCTCGGGAATCTGACTCAAAAAGACCCTGTTTGCCAATTTATAGGAAAATTGGATGGGAAGCTTGTCCCTGACGCATAGACGTCAATCAAGCCGTTACTTTTCTTGAAAATATTATATCTCTTTGTCTTTTCTTAATAATTGTGATTTGTTTTGTTGTTTTCCTTTATTTTCTCCGATAGGATCCAGACCTTTTTGACTATCACGATATTATTTCGATACTAATCGTCCTCTGGAAGATACTTGTGCTATTTTTACTCACCCTTTTCAGGTACTATAAATTCAGCCCGTCATTGCACTTTTGAAGGCATCCAGAGTTGAGAAAGAAATACATATAAAAAATGGAAGCCACTTCAAGAAGACGAGTTGAAAATATCTCTGTGTTTTACGGTAATAATATTGGTGTTAAGCCACAATACATAGAAGCAGCACAAGAATTGGGTCGAGTCTTAGCTGCAAGAAATATGCACTTAATATATGGCGGAGGCAATCTTGGACTTATGAGGAACGTTTCAAAGGTCGTCCAAGAAGGAGGCAGTCACGTTTTGGGAATCATCCCAAAACCCTTGGCAGAAGCAAACCTTATTGAACCATCAAACGGAGAGGAACTGATTGTGCCAGGTATGTCTGAATGACTGGTAGAAATGATTAACCGTACTGATGCTTTTATTGCTTTGCCAGGAGGCTTGGGTACATTGGAGGGAATTTTTATTGTGCTATCTTGGGCGAATCTGAACATACACCAGAAACCAATTGGGCTGTACAAAGTTGATGGATTTTATGATTTTCTTTGTGTATTTCTTGAAGATGCCCGGAGAAATGGGTTCGTGTCAAAACCTTTGAAAGGACTCCTCTTTACTGCCAGAACTGCTCCGGATCTAATTGACCAACTCTTAGCCTATGAACCACGAGTTGACCCTATCCTTTCAAAGATAAATTGGTCCGAGGACGATCGTGGTAAGAGGCGTCGTGTTAATCTGGATCTTAACCTTTAATTTCCTGTAGATTTTCAGCTAACCAGGTACGACCTTCTTAACTCTCCTTTTACTGTTTAAGACATTGGGGACAATGTCTCATTTAGGTTTGGGGGAGGTAATTAGTTGATCAGTACCTTGTTTTTAGTTTTTGTGTTCTTTTTAGGATTAGTCCAAAATTTTTCGAAAAATACAAAAAAAAAAAATGAAAAATTTTGAAAAATTACAAAAATATTTTGTGTTTTGTGTTTTTATTTTGACTAAAAGGGTGAAATTGGTAAAAGATAGCTGAGTAAAGAGTTTCCACTCCTGATACGTATCTCAAGCCTATTTTCGAAATAAGTTAATTTTTTTTATTTCATTTTAAATTATTTAATTTGTAAATTCTCCATAAAACAGACTAAAATGGATCTTCATATGTTCAGTTAGCAGATATTATCAACATACATAGAAACATACGGACATGAACTAAAATTGAAAAGTTTGTAATATTCAGTGCTCTAATTTAATTGGAGGAAGTATCTCAAAAAGCAATGGAGTAAAAAAAAAAGAATAAAATCTGAGGTCCGAGTTATTAATTCTGTAAGGGTGTTTTAACACCTAGTGCCCTAAAACCAACTTGTTTGGGAGTCACTGGCCCAAAGCTCGCTACATGGATCAAATATGCTGCAAAAATATATATATCTGAAGTCTGAGTAATTAAGTTCGTATGGGTGTCTTAACACCTGGTGCCCTAAGGCCAACTGGTTTGGGAGTCACCGACCCAAATCTCGCTACATAGACGGAAGATATTGTATATAAATAAAAAAAATTCAAAAAAAAAAAAAAATCAGAAAAATAAGAAAAATTATTCCATTGCTGCAAAAAGATGTGAATTCTGATAAAACTTTAGGACAAAAATATTACTCTCTTATCAACTACACTTGTGATTGTTGTGGGCAAAAATGAGTTGATTAATATTTTGTCGACTGTGTATATGGAGAATGGTAAAAATAATCGGAGAATTTACTTATTCGGTAATTTAGAATGAAACAAAACAACTATTCACTTGGAGTAGAAGTTTCACCTGATTAGTCACTAATTTCTTTATTCTCTTTTCTCTTGTCTTTTTGCTTTTGTGTGCATTAGTTTTATTATCTTTTTACTTTTGTAAAACGTTTGTGGGTATCGTTGCTGTAAGCCCTCACGAGACTACAACTCGTCCACTAGGGACACTTAGGGGTTTAAAGGCTTGTTGCATACGCTAAATGCAACCGTGATCGCTACGAAAGTGGTTAATTTAATTTTAATTGTTTCTTGTATTTTATTTTATTTTTTTGCTCGAGGACTAGCAAAATATTAGGTTTGGAGGTGTGATGAGCGGAAAATATATCAATATTTACCGCCCCTTTAACTTAATATTTTGTTTAGTTTCTCGGGTTTGATGAACCTTTTGATGTGTTTTATTTTATTTTGCTGATAAAATAATATCGGGTCTCAATGAAATCATTTAGGATGAAATATGGGTCAAATAAGGGCAATTATTGGACTTGATATTTTAATTTTGGAGATTGGAAACTTGAAAGGGCGTTTTAACGAAGTGCAGTTTTGGAAATTCCAGTTTTGTGCATCTGTCGTAATTTGGGCATATATTTTTACTCCTATATCGGATTGAGCTGATTCAAGTTCCAGATTAAAGAAGACTCACAGATCTACAGCTTTGAAAGACAAAATAATTTCGAATTCTGAAGATTTCATGCCCGAAATTGATGAACCATCCAGAAGTGTGTTGTGTGTAATTATTAAAGTCACTTTCAATCATTTTCAAAGCAAAAAAAAAATAAATTAATAAATAATAAAAATTATCAAATCATCGCCAAACATGATAAGAGATTAGTGGAGCAATTAATAATGGATTTGGTGGAGCAATTTGTGGAGCAATTAATAATTGATTTGGTGGATGATTTGATGGAGGCAAAATTTTGCCTATAAATACCAAGTCATTTCATTTGTAAAATTCATACTTTCTTCTTTGAAATTCCTAAAGAATAAATAAGAAGATTATATGTTGTTTGTTTATTTACAACTTTCAGTAATTAATTTCCGCTTTCGCACTTTCTTTTCTTTTTTTTTCAGTTTTTACTTTCCGCAATTTACTTTTACGCACAATCCTTTCCTTTCTTTACTTTTGCAGTTTTTATTTTTCAAGTAATGAGGAGGTAATTCCCCTTTGCTGGGGTGAAAGATAAAGCTTTTATTAATGCTATTTAGATTAATCTCCCTTAATTATAATATTTAAACTATTTAAAACTTGACTTAATGAGGATACCGCTATATTGGCCGGTTGGTAATTAATTATAAATTGGTTTTAACCTGACTAAGTATGGATACCGCCTGGTTGGTCGGTTGGTAATTAATTATTAATTTGACTTAATCAGGATACCGCCTTTATGGCTGGTTGGTAATTACGTAAAGTTAATATATTATATTAAGGGAGATATCTAAAATAGTAGTAATAAAAGTTGATCCTCTAACCCCAGCATTTTCTTTCATTGTACTTTTACTTTATTTAATTTTCAGTAATTTACTTTTCAGCAATTTACTCTTCATCAATTTACTTTTCAGTAATTTACTTTTATTTTTTTTACTTTTTACTTTTTACTTTTTTTACATTTTAGCAATTTACTTTTCAGTATTTAATTTTCAGTATTTTACTTTATGTCTTTTATTTTATTTAAATTTTTACTACCCGTAAATATGTGTCGTAACTAAGCCAGTTATCTGGGGTTGTGATGAAATCCAATATCACCGATTTATAAGGGGTTAGATTATAGCTTGGGTAATATAAATGTTTATTTATTGAGTCTTAATTTTAATGCTTTTTTTTAACTGGCCATTAATAAAATTGATTAGGTAAACTTAAAATGAACTTGGAAAAGGGATTTTAGGTTAAAGACCTTAGACTCAATAGCCCACGATCTTCCTTGAGGATAGATAACCCTTTAATAGATTTCCTTACAGATAAGAATATACCTGTCGGGCGGGGGTAGCCATAATTGGAACTTAAACTTAATGAATCCAGGTAATTTGGTTGACATAGACATATGGTTCAATTGGGTTATACTGGGTATTTGTAATCGACCATCGGAAGAGGATTTTACATAATTTAGTGTTCCAGGTTAATAAATTAATATATTACCCAACTGTAAGATAACCACTTCATCTTTAATAGATATTGGAAGGATTCACAACCCTGGATAGTTTTATAAATTTGAATTTTCTTCAATCTACTTTCAAGAAATTTTATTTACTTGTTTTAAGTTTTAAAGTCACCACCCAATCAAACAATCAATCTATTAGATACTTGTAAACATTTTACCTTATAAAAAATTAATAGCAAATGTTTTAAGTCCTCGTGGGATCGATACTTTTTATACTACTTGAACGATATGTGCGCTTGCGTTATACGCGTGTGATTACGCACCGGTTAGTACTATATTCTAAACTCTTCTTCTATTGTTTAAGACATTGGGGACAATGTCTCATTTAGGTTTGGGGGAGGGAATTAGTTGATCAGTATCTTGTTTTTAGTTGTGTGTTGTTTTTATTCCAAAATTTTTCGAAAAATACAAAACAAATTGAAAAATTTTCAAAAATTACAAAAATATTTTGCGTTTTTGTTTTTTTTTTTTTTATTTTGAATAAAAAGGTGAAATTGGTAAGAGATAGTTGAGTAAGGAGTTTTCACTCCTGAGACATATCTCAAACCTATTTCGAACAAGTTAATTATTGTTTAATTCCTTTTGAATTATTTAATTTGTGAATTCTCCATAAAACTGATTAAAATGGATCTTCATATACTCAGGTTGCAGGTATTATCAACATGCATGGTAACATACGGACATGAGCTAAAATTGAAAAGTTTGTAATATTTCGTGCTATAGTTTAATTGGAGGAAGCATATCAAAAAGTGATGGAGTAAAAAAAATAATAAAAAAAAAAGTCTGAGATCCGAGTTATTAAGTCTTTAAGGATGTTTTAACACCTAGTGCCCTAAAGCCAACTGGTTTGAGAGTCACTGGCCCAAAGCTCGCTACATGGATCAAATATGCTGCAAAAATATATATATATCTGAAATCTGAGTAATTAAGTCAGTAGGGGTGTCTTAACACCAAGTGCCCTAAAGCAAACTGGTTTGGGAGCCACCGACCCAATACTCGCTACATAGATGGAAGATATTGTATATAAATAAAAAAAAAATTCAACAAAAATCAAAGAAAAAATCAGAAAAATTATTCCATTGCTACAAAAAGGTGTGAATTCTGATAAAACTTTAGGAAAAAAATATTACTTTCTTATCAACTACACTTGTGACTGTTGTGGGCAAAAATGAGTTGTTTAATATTTTGTCGACTGTGTATATGGAGAATGGTAAAAATAATCGGAGAATTTACTTATTCGGTAATTTAGAATGAAACAAAACAACTATTCACTTGGAGTAGAAGTTTCACCTAATTAGTCACTAACTTATTTATTCTATTTTCTCTTGTCTTTTTGCTTTTGTGTGCATTAGTTTTATTATCTTTTTACTTTTGTAAAACGTTTGTGGGTATCGTTGCTGTAAGCCCTCACGAGACTACAACTCGTCCAGTAGGGACACCTAGGGGTTTAAAGGCTTGTTGCATACGCTAAATGCAACCGTGATCGCTATGAAAGTGGCTTAATTTAATTTTAATTGTTTCTTGTATTTTATTTTATTGCTTTGCTCGAGGACTAGCAAAATATTAGGTTTGGGGGTGTGATGAGCGGAAAATATATCAATATTTACCGCCCCTTTAACTTAATATTTTGTTTAGTTTCTCGGGTTTGATGAACGTTTTGATGTGTTTTATTTTATTTTGCAGATAAAATAATATCGGGTCTCAATGAAATCATTTAGGATGCAATGGGTCAAATAAGGGCAATTATTGGACTTGATATTTTAATTTTGGAGATTGGAAACTTGAAAGGGCGTTTTAACGAAGTGCAGTTTTGGAAATTCCAATTTTGTGCATCTGTCGTAATTTGGGCATAACGTTTTACTCCGATATCGGATTGAGCTGATTCAAGTTCCAGATTAAAGAAGACTCAAATATCCACAGCGTTGAAAGACAAAATAATTTCGAATTCTGAAGATTTCATGCCCGAAATTGATGAACCATCCAGAAGTGTGTTGTGTGTAATTATTAAAGTCACTTTCAATCATTTTCAAAGCAAAAAAAATAAATTAATAAATAAATAATAAAAATTATCAAATCATCACCAAACATGATAAGAGATTAGTGGAGCAATTAATAATGGATTTGGTGGAGCAATTAGTGGAGCAATTAATAATTGATTTGGTGGATGAATTGATGGAGGCAAAATTTTGCCTATAAATACCAAGTCATTTCATTTGTAAAATTCATACTTTCTTCTTTGAAATTCCTAAAGAATAAATAAGAAGATTGTATCTTATTTGTTTATTTACAACTTTCAGTAATTAATTTCCGCTTTCGCACTTTCTTTTCTTTATTTTTCAGTTTTTACTTTCAGCAATTTACTTTTACGCACAATCCTTTCCTTTCTTTACTTTTGCAGTTTTTATTTTTCAAGTAATGAGGAGGTAATTCCCCTTTGCTTGGGTGAAAGATAAAGCTTTTATTAATGCTATTTAGATTAATCTCCCTTAATTATAATATTTAAACTATTTAAAACTTGACTTAATGAGGATACCGCTATATTGGCCGGTTGGTAATTAATTATAAATTGGTTTTAACCTGACTAAGTATGGATACCGCCTGGTTGGTCGGTTGGTAATTAATTATTAATTTGACTTAATCAGGATACCGCCTTTATGGCTGGTTGGTAATTATCACGTAAAGTTAATATATTATATTAAGGGAGATATCTAAAATAGTAGTAATAAAAGTTGATCCTCTAACCCCAGCATTTTCTTTTATTGTACTTTTACTTTATTTAATTTCAGTAATTTACATTTCAGTAATTTACTCTTTATCAATTTACTTTCAGTAATTTACTTTTATTTTTTATACTTTTTACTTTTTACTTTTTACTTTTTACTTTTTTTACATTTTATCAATTTACTTTTCAGTATTTAATTTTCAGTATTTTACTTTATGTCTTTTATTTTATTTAAATTTTTACTACCCGTAAATATGTGTCGTAACTAAGCCAGTTATCTGGGGTTGTGATGAAATCCAATATCACCGATTTATAAGGGGTTAGAGTATAGCTTCGGTAATATAAAGTTTATTTATTGAGTCTTAATCTTAATGCTTTTTTTTTAACTGGCCATTAATAAAATTGATTAGGTAAACTTAAAATGAACTTGGAAAAGGGATTTTAGGTTAAAGACCTTAGACTCAATAGCCCACGATCTTCCTTGAGGATAGATAACCCTTTAATAGATTTCCTTACAGGATAAGAATATACCTGTCGGGCGGGGGTAGCCATAATTGGAACTTAAACTTAATGAATCCAGGTAATTTGGTTGACATAGACATATGGTTCAATTGGGTTATACTGGGTATTTGTAATCGACCATCGGAAGAGGATTTTACATAATTTAGTGTTCCAGGTTAATAAATTAATATATTACCCAACTGTAAGATAACCACTTCATCTTTAATAGATATTGGAAGGATTCACAACCCTGGATAGTTTTATAAATTTGAATTTTCTTCAATCTACTTTCAAGAAATTTTATTTACTTGTTTTAAGTTTTAAAGTCACCACCCAATCAAACAATCAATCTATTAGATACTTGTAAACATTTGACCTCATAAAAAATTAATAGCAAATGTTTTAAGTCCTCGTGGGATCGATACTTTTTATACTACTTGAACGATATGTGCGCTTGCGTTATACGCATGTGATTACGCACCGCTCAGTACTATCTTCTAAACTCTTTTTCTACTATTTAAGACATTGGGGACAATGTCTCATTTAGGTTTTGGGAGGGAATTAGTTGATCAGTATCTTGTTTTTAGTTGTGTGTTGTTTTTATTCCAAAATTTTTCTAAAAATACAAAACAAATTGAAAAATTTTCAAAAATTACAAAAATATTTTGCGTTTTTGTGTTTTTTTATTTTGAATAAAAATGTGAAATTCGTAAGAGATAGCTGAGTAAGGATTTTTTACTCCTGAGACGTATCTCAAACCTATTTCAAACAAGTTAATTATTGTTTAATTCCTTTTGAATTATTTAATTTATGAATTCTCCATAAAACTGATTAAAATGGATCTTCATATGCTCAGGTTGCAGGTATTATCAACATGCATGGTAACATACAGACATGAGCTAAAATTGAAAAGTTTGTAATATTTCGTGCTATAGTTTAATTGGAGGAAGCATATCAAAAAGTGATGGAGTAAAAAAAATAATAAAAAAAAAAGTTTGAGATCCGAGTTATTAAGTCTTTAAGGGTGTTTTAACACCTAGTGCCCTAAAGCCAACTGGTTTGGGAGTCACTGGCCCAAAGCTCGCTACATGGATCAAATATGCTGCAAAAATATATATATCTGAAATCTGAGTAATTAAGTCTGTAGGGGTGTCTTAACATCAAGTGCCCTAAAGCAAACTGGTTTGGGAGCCACCGACCTAACACTCACTACATAGATGGAAGATATTGTATTTAAACAAAAAAAGTTCAACAAAAATCAAAGAAAAAATCAGAAAAATTATTCCTTTGCTACAAAAAGGTGTGAATTCTGATAAAACTTTAGGAAAAAAATATTACTTTCTTATCAACTACACTTGTGACTGTTGTGGGCAAAAATGAGTTGTTTAATATTTTGTTGGCTGTGTATATGGATAATGGTAAATATAATCGGAGAATTTACTTATTCAGTAATTTAGAAAGAAAGAAAACAACTAGTAACTTGGAGTAGAAGTTTCACATGATTAGTCACTAACTTCTTTGTTCTCTTTTCTCTTGTCTTTTTTCTTTTGTGGGCATTAGTTTTTACTACATTTTTACTTTTGTAAAATTTTTGTGGGTATCATTGCTGTAAACCCTCACGAGACTACAACCCGTCCACTAGGGACACATAGGGGTTTAAAGGCTTGTTGCATACGCTAAATGCAACTGTGATCCCTACGAAAGTGGCTTAGTTAAATTTTATTTCAAAGATGTTTATGTTATTTTATTCTATGTTTTGCTCGAGGACTAGCAAAATGTTAGGTTTGGGGGTGTGATGAGTGGTAAATATATCACTATTTTCCACTCATATAACCTAATAGTTTGTATAGTTTCTTGAGTTTTGTGAATATTTTGATGTGTTTTGTGTTATTTTGTAGATAAATAAGGTTTCAGAACATTATGGAGGTGATTTGGGACCAAAACAGTGAAAATTGGAAAAAAATGGCATTTTGGTAATTTTAGCGCGTTGCGACGCGCAAGCCTTTGGCGTCGCGACGCCTAACATGCACCAAGACTTTCTAACGTACGCCGGGTCCACAAGTCAGAATCTGAGAAGTTTGACTTTGCTAACGTGCGCCGTGCCATGTGTCACCATCACAGCCGATCTGCTAACATGCGTTGTGCCATGTGTCATCATCCTAAGGTGCCGAAGTCGCCATCGCCACGTGTCAGGCAACGTCATCGTCCACATCACCGGTTGACCGAGTCAAAATGCCATGTCATCGACATGTCATCATCAACCAATCACAGCGTGCCACGTGTCACAATCCTACGGTGCCCGACAATCAATTTTGCCACGTCAGCGCCATGTCAGCGCCATGTCAGCTCAATTATTGACTCATTTATTCGAATTGACACGTGGAAGATACGAATTTGAAACCAGCCAATCACGAGCCGCCACGTCAGCTAAATCATTCAGCTCCCAGCCGCCTTGCCACGTGTCACCTTATCACCTTATCCAGAATCCCACGTGTCGAGCTCTTAACCTGCCACGTCGACAATCACGCGTGTCGCGATGCGAGCTGCGCGTCGTGACGCGGACACCCTACTGACGTCTATACATAGAGCTCTAAATTTCAGTTGTAGATGTACCTTCCTCTTTAATTTCTCTGATGTAAATAGGGAGTTTTCTATCTAGTTTCTTTTAATTTCAGTTTTGTAATTATATTTTAATTACGTTCTGTAATAATAGTAATTTATTTTCTTTACTTTTTACAGTTTTTACTATTCACCATGAGGAGGTAACTTCCCCCTGCTAGGGTGAAAGGTAATTCTTTTACTATTGCTATTTAGATTAATCTCCCTTCAATATAATATAGTCACTATTTAAAATTTTACTTTAAAAGGATACCGCTATATTGGTCGGTTGGTAATTCATTTTAAACTGGTTTAAACCTGACTAAGCAAGGATACCGCCAGATTGGTCGGTTGGTAATTAAATTTTCTTACCCCCTATATGGAAGGTTTATTTTGGTTCCGCCTTTATGGCTGGTTGGACTTAATTTGACTTAATCAGGTTACCGCCTATATGGTTGGTTGATAAAATAATCACAAGTTAATATATTATATTAAGGGAGATATCTAAATTAGTAGTAGTAAAAGTTGATCCTTTTACCTTAGCATTTTATTTTATTGTAATTTACTTTTCAACTTTTACTTTACCGCAATTACTTTTCAGCATTTTTACTTTATGTCTTTTACTTTCAAGTTTTTACTAGCCCTAGTTATGTGTTGTAACTAAATTAGTTATCTGAGGTTGTGATGACTTCTAATATCACCGGTTTATAAGGGGTTATTTTATAGTTTGGGTAATTTAAAGGTTTACTTATTAAGTTTTAAACTTAATGCGTCTTGTTAATTGGCCACTAATAAGATAGATCTGGTAAATCTAAATTAAACTTGACAAAGGAATTTTAGGTTTCAGCCTTAGACTTAATAGCCCACGATCTTCCTTGAGGATAGATAACCCTTTATTAGATTTCCTTACAGGAAAGACATATACCTGTCGGGCGGGGTAGCCATAATTGGAACTTAAACTTAATGAATCTAGATAATTTGGTTGACATAGACATATGGTTCAATTGGGTTAAACTGGGTATTTGCGTCTGACCATCGACAGAGGCTTTCGCATAATTTAGTGTTCCAGGTTAGTAAACCGATTTATTACACAAACATGAAATAACCACTTCATCTTTTAAAAGATATTAGAAAGATTCACAACCCTAGATAGTTTCATAATATTGAATTTTCTTAAACCTATTCACGTGCAATTTTATTTACTTATTTTTAAATTTAGAATCATCACCATTTCAAATCAATCATACAATTTTTTAGATACTAGTAATCATTTGACCTCATAAAATTAATAGATTAGGTATTAAGTCCTCGTGGGATCGATACTTTTTATACTACTTGAACGATACGTGCGCTTGCGTTATACGCGTGTGTAAGCACTGGTCAGTGGCTTGCTGAGTTGCCGTGAGAGAGAAACTGGGGCTTAGGTTTTTGTGTGGCTTCCGAGAGTTTGTGGCATATGCTTGGTGAGAGAGAGACGCGATTGGGTTAAGAAGGTGTGAAGCCGTGAGTGGCTTTGCTGTTGTGAAGAGCCATGATTGGCGTGAGGTGTGTTGGGTGAGGGACGAAGAGAGAAGAGAGGCTAGAGCTGCTTATTAGGGTTTTTGGTGCTGTGAAGGAGAGCCAAGAGAAGGATTTGGTTTATGTCCCTTTTTATAAGAGTGGGCTAGGGTTTTCCTCGCATGAGAGGGAAACAAGGATCATGCAATAATGGGGGATATCTTTAATTAGTTTGTTATAAAGGAATGATATTGTGTGATTGGTGGGGAATATATTTAATTTGGAATATGATTTATTTAATTTGGAATGTGATTTTTTTAATTTAGGAAGGGGGATTTGATTTGATTTGTTTTAATTTAATTGGATTTGATTTAATTTAAACATGTGTTTTAAATGTTTTAATTATTTTGGATTGGGCTTGGAGGCTTGGTTCTTTGGGCTTGGGCGTATGGCTTTGGATGGTTGAGGGGCTTTTGGGCCGATCCTAATAGTTAAGACAGAGATTAATCGAGCGAACCCGAGGCTAAACAATTGAATTAATTTTGACAAAGTATTTAATTTTGAATTCTCCATTCCGACGTCTGTTTCCCGCGACTTCCGCAACTTATCGGGTAGTGCCTCCATATGAGGCTCATCATCGGGACTTATGCAAAAATGCAGTGCCTACACCGCCTATATGGCTGGATTATTGACAAATATTATTACCGTCTTAATGGCTGGTTGGACTTAATTTGACTTAATCAGGCTACCGCCTATATGGCTGATTGGTAATATCATCACAAGTTAATATATTATAAGGAGATATCTAAAATAGTAGTAGTAAAAGTAGATCCTTTAACCCTAGCAGTTTATTTTTATAATTTTACTTTTCAGTATTTACTTTACCGCATTTACTTTTCAGCATTTTATTTTATGTCTTTTATTTTTAAGTTTTTACTAGCCCTAGTTATGTGTCGTAACTAAGTTAGTTATCTAGGGTTGTGATGAATTCTAATATCACCGGTTTATAAGGGGTTATTTTGTAGTTTGGCTAATTTAAAGGTTTACTTATTAAGTCTTAAGCTTAATGCGTCTTGTTAACTGGCCACTAATAAGATTGATCTGGTAAATCTAAAATAAACTTGACAAAGGAATTTTAGGTTTCAGCCTTAGACTTAATAGCTCACAATCTTCCTTGAGGATAGATAACCCTTTAATAGATTTCCTTACAGGATAGACATATACCTGTCGGGCGGGGGTAACCTTTATTGGAACTTAATCTTAATGAATCCAGGTAATTTGGTTGACTTAGACATATGGTTCAATTGGGTTATACTGGGTATTTGCGTCTGACCATCGACATAGGCTTTAGCATAATTTCGTGTTCCAGGTTAGTAAACCGATTTATTACACAAACATGATATAACCACTCCATCTCTTAAAAGATATTAGAAAGATTCACAATCCTATATAGTTTCTTAATATTGAATTTTCTTAAACCTACTTTCGTGCAATTTTATTTACTTGTTTTTAAAATTTAGAATCATTACCATTTCAAATCAATCAATCAAATTGTTAGATATTAGTAATCATTTGACCTCATAAAATTAATAGATTAGGTATTAAGTCCTCGTGGTATCGATACTTCTTATACTACTTGAACGATACGTACACTTGTGTTATACGCATGTGATTACGACGGTCAAGTTTTTGACGCCGTTGCCGGTGACTTATTTATCTTTCACTATTAGTTTTGATGTTAGATACATTTACTTGTATCTGAATTCTTTTTACTTATTGTTTTTGTTTTCTTGTGTTTCAGGTTCTCATAAACTACATGAGACGAACCAGAAGCTTTGAACTCTGACCATTTGACCCAAAAATTGAAAGAACCATCAGACAATTGAGAAGGGAAAGGCGTGAAGGCCAAGAAGCTTTAGTCAACATGGAACCTGAACCTCTGGAAGTTGCACCACCAATACCCATTCGAGACAGAACCATTCTGATGGTCGACGACTTCATTTCATGTATTGTACTTCCTCCTTTACCAGCAAATGTGTGTGACATCAAAACATGCATTCAGATGATTCAGCAGTTAGTGCAGTCTGGGGGAAAAGCAACTGAAGATCCTAATACCCACATCATCAACTTTCTGGAAGTTTAGAACATTTTCAATTACAACCGAGAAGCTGAAGAAGCAATGAGACTGTGGCTTTTTCCATACTCCTTGAAGGACAGAGTTAAAGATTGGCTATATTCACTACCAGCAGGTTCCATCAAAACTTGGAACAGTTTAGCCACCAAATTTCTTGCAAAGTACTTTCCACCAGACAAAACTGAAAACCTGAGGAATGACATCACATCCTTTATACAACAAGACTCGGAAACTCTCTACGAAGCTTGGGAAAGGTACAAAGATTTGCTCCGAAAATGTCCTCACCATGAGATTCCAAAATGGCTTCAAGTCCAAACTTTCTATAATGGACTTTTCTGGACTGATGAGAACCACAATCGATGTTGTTGCTGGAGGAGCTTTAACGGAAAAAGAAGAAGATCAAGCCTAGGACATAATCGAAGAAATGGCCAACAACAATTCCTTGTGGCCAACAGAAAGGAGCATGATCTAAAGAATTGCAGGAATTTATGAAGTTGGAGCCAATACAGCAGTCAACGCCAAGCTGGATCAGATATGTAAATTCATGGAGACTCTGAGCACTGGATCCACAAGTTCACCATATGGAGGAGCACCAGAACCAAATCAACTTGAAGAGACGATGAATTGTGTCAATAATTTCAATAGATAGGGGAACAATCCATATTCCAACACCTACAACCCAGGGTGGAGGAATCATCTGAATTTCTCATGGAGCAACAATTCAGGGTAAAAGAACTATCCACCACCTGCATTCCAGCAACAGAACAAAGGCCAGGAGCAGGCAAATGAACCAGGAATAGCAGAAGTGCTGGCTCAGTTAAAAAAGTATGATGCGATTTTTCAGAGCCAATCTGCTTCCATGAAAGCACTGGAGAATCAAATCGGACAACTGGCCAATGCTCAGAGTTACAGATCGCCAGGTAATCTTCCCAGCAACACAGAACCAAATCCAAGGAACCGAAAGAATGAGCAAAGTCAATCCATCACCTTGAAAGGATGTACTGAAATCAACAAAGATGTTGGAATCAAGGCAACAATTGAAGAACTTCCAAAAGATACAGTTCCACAGATGGAGGAAAAAGAAGCAAAGGAAAAAGAAAAAGATCAGGTCATTCCACCTCCACCTTTTCCTCAGCGTCTTCAGAAAAACAAAATGGACAAGCAGTTTGCTCGATTCCTGAAGGTGTTCAAAAAGTTGTACATCAACATCCCATTTGCAGAAGCATTGGAAGAAATGCACAACTATGTTAAATTCATGAAAGACATTCTTTCACGAAAATGGAGATTGGAATACTACGAGACAATAGGATTAACGGAAGAATGCAGTGCCATCATTCAGAGGAAACTTCCCCCGAAGTTGAAAGATCCTGGCAGTTTCACTGTCTCATGTACCATTGGAAAACATTACATCAGTAAGGCTTTATGTGACTTAGGTGCAAGTGTTAATTTGATGCCTTTTTCTATTTACAGGAAACTGCAAATTGGAGAAGTAATGCCTACCTCAGTCTCTTTGCAACTTGCTGATCGAACGCTCGCATTTCGGAGAGGAGTCGTTGAAGATGTGCTGGTCAAAGTCGACAAACTCATTCTCCCAGCAGATTTCATTATCCTTGACAAGGAAGAAGACAAAAATGTACCTATCATCTTTGGAAGACCATTCTTGGCGACATGACGAACTGTGATTGATGTACAAAAAGGAGAACTAACTATGAAAGTTCAGGACCAAGAAGTTACTTTCAATGTTTTCAAAACCATGAAATTCTCGAGTGAAGAAAAGGAAGAAAAATGTTTCAGAATTGATGTTGTTGATAGTATCGTTCAAGATACTGATACAAATCCCACGGATACACTTGAAGCTTGCATCACCAACATGACTGACAACGAGCTAGATGCTGAAATCTTGGAATGTATCAACTACCTTGACAAACCATACTAATTCAAATCGACACTACAAGTGGAAAGCCTGGAACTGCCAAAGAAAGATCGAATCAAGCCTTCGATTGAAGAACCACCACATCTGGAGCTGAAGTTACTTCCGAGCCATCTCAGGTATGCATTTCTTGGAAACTCTTCTGAATTACATGTTATTATTTCTTCTTCACTAACATTGGAGCAGGAAGAGAAGTTACTGAGAGTGTTACGAGTACACAAAAGAGCCATTGGCTGGACTATAGTAGACATTCGAGGCATTAGTCCTTCATTTTTGCATGCACAAGATTCTGATGAACGATTAATACAAACCCACAGTGGAGCATCAATGGAGACTAAATCCAATCATGAAAGAGGTCGTAAAGAAAGAAATAATCAAATGGTTGGATGCTGGCATAATTTACCCCATCAGACAGCACTTCGATGAGTCCTATGCAGTGTGTGCCAAAGAAATGAGGAATCACTGTACTCACAAATGAAAAGAACGAGCTAATTCCAACAAGAACAGTGACTGGATGGAGAGTATGCATGGACTACCGAAAACTGAACAAAGCCATGAGAAAGGACCATTTTTTGCTACCATTCATTGATCAAATGTTAGACAGACTGGCGGGACATGAGTTCTATTGCTTTCTGGATGGATATTTAGGATACAATCAGATTGCTTTCGCCCCAGAAGATTAGGAGAAAATCACTTTTACATGTCTGTATGGTACTTTTTCTTTCCGCAGGATGCTATTTGGATTATGTAATGCCCATGCCACTTTTCAGCGTTGCATGATGGCCATATTCTCAGACATGCTGGAGTAGAGTATGGAGGTATTCATGGATGATTTTTCTGTGTTTGGAGACTCTTTTGACCACTGCTTGCAAAATTTGGAACATGTGTTACAAAGATGTGAAGATACCAACCTAGTAAACTGGGAGAAATGCCACTTCATGGTACATGAAGGCATTGTTCTTGGACATCGGATCTCATAAAATGGAATCGAGGTAGACAAAGAAAAGATCAAAACAATTGAGAAATTACCTCCACCAACATCAGTCAAAGGGATTCGGAGCTTTCTTGGACATGCTGGCTTTTACAGGAGATTTATCAAAGACTTTTCCAAGATTGCTAAACCTCTATGCAATCTTCTGGAGAAGGATGTGTCTTTCAAATTCACCAAAGAATTCCATGAAGCTTTTGAGATCTTAAAATAGAAGCTGGTCTCTGCCCCCATCATTGTAGCACCAGACTGGACCCTTCCATTTTAGGTGATGTGCGATGCTAGTGATTTTGCTGTAGGTGCAGGTTTAGGACAACACAAAGCAAAGATTTTCCAAACCATTTACCACTCCAACAGAACTTTGAATGAAGATCAACTCAACGACACAACCATCGAAAATGATTTGTTCGCAGTTGTGATTTTGCTGTATGCTGACTATGTCAACTTCATTGTATCAGGAAAATGGCTGTTGGAATGGACAAATCATCAAATGAATAAGTTATTCAAAGAAGTCAACCAATATGTCTCGGATGAGCCATACCTGTTCAAACGCTGTGCTGATCAATTACTGAGGCGTTGTGTTCCACAAGAGGAAGTCAACAGTGTTTTACAGCACTGTCATTCATCACCATATGCGGACACTTCAGCGGGAATAAAACTGCAGCCAAAGTCTTACAATCAGGTTTATTCTGACCCATTCTTTTTAAAGATGCTTATCTTTTTGCTCTTCAATGTGACATATGCCAGAGAACAGGGAATAGGGAATATTTCGAGGAGAAATGAAGGACCATTGCAAAATATTTTGGAAGTAGATATATTTGATGTGTGGGATATTGATTTAATATGACCATTTGTTCCATCATTCGGAAACCTGTACATCCTAGTTGCTGTAAACTACGTCTCCAAATGGGTCGAAGCAATTGCACTGCCATCCAATGATTCAAAAGTGGTGATCAAATTCCTGAAAAAGAATATTTTCACTCGGTTCGGAACACCTCGGGCAATTATCAGTGATGGTGGCTCTCATTTCTGCAATAGATACTTTGATGCACTCCCATCCAAATACGGAGTTACTCACAAGGTTGCCACTGCTTATCATCCACAGTCAAATGGACAGGCTGAAGTTTCAAATAAAGAAATCAAAAGAATCTTAGAGATAACTGTTGGATCAACAAGGAGGGACTGGTCAACAAAACTGGATGATGCATTATGGGCCTATCGGATAACTTACAAAATACCCATTGGTATGTCCCCATATCGATTGGTGCTTGGGAAAGCATGTCATCTGCCAGTTGAACTTGAACACAATGCGTATTGGGCACTGAAGAAGTTGAATCTTGATTCACAAGCTGTATGAGAGAAACGACTTCACCAACTCAACGAATTGTAGGATTTTCATCTACAAGCTTATGAGAATGCCAGATTATACAAAGAAAATACCAAGAAATGGCATGACCGAAAAATAGTACGCAGAAAATTGGAAGCAAGGCAGCAGGTGTTGTTGTACAATTCAAGGTTAAAACTTTTCCCTGGAAAGTTGAAACCAATGTGGTCAGGTCCATTTGTGATCACTCAGGTTTTACCATATGGAGTAGTTGAGTTACTTGATCCCAACACCAATGAAACATTCAAGGTTAACAGTCAGCGTGTCAAGCACTACTGGGGAGAATCATTTGAGAGACAAAAAAAGTGTCACACTTTCAGATCCAGCTAACATTCGAGAAGTCATGTCTAGCTGACGACTTTAAACTTAGCGCTAGCAGAGAGGCAACCCATGCAATTTGTGTATATATTCATATTTGGTGTGTTTGATTTTTGTATGTTTAGTTTTTGTAGGTTAAGTCATTTCAAGATAGAAGACGCTCTCACAAATCTTCACAAGCAATTTCCTTTTCTCCCTCAAAACATTCTGATGAAAGTCTACAAAGCTCGCTTGGAACGAATGAGACTACTAATAATAAAAGGTATTCCTACTGACATTCGTTGGATTATTGAAGCAAGGGTCCGATTGGCAGGTGAGTCTTCTGACTCTTTTATTTCACATTTGTCTGGTTTAGGAAGAAACACCTATGTTGAAAAGAGAAGAGCTAAAAGAATGGGTGTATGCTATAAATGTGCTCATATGTTTTGTGATACTCGTTGTCGTTATTTAGGAATGATGTCTAATAACCGTGAAGATAAGATAAATTTCATTAGGGATGGCTTGAGTAAAGAGTCTTTAGATGACATATCTAAGACTCTTGAGTCGCATCCCAGTGGATATGTGTATCATGAAATTTGCGTGTTATATATAAAATTCTGAAAAGAAAGACAACAGTTAAGTCTCGGGAATCTGACTCTAAAAGACCATGTTTGCCAATTTATAAGAAAATTGGATGGGAAGCTTGTCTCTGACGCATAGACGTCGTTCAAAGTTGTTACTTTCTTGTAAATATTATATCTCTTTGTCTTTTCTTAATAATTGTGATTTATTTTGTTATTTTCTTTTATTTTCTCCGACAGGATCCAGACTTTTTGACCATTCACGATTTACTATTTTGCTACTAATCGTCATTTGGAAGATACTAGTGCTATTATTACTCACCTTTTTCAGGATCTATAAATTCAACTCATCATTGCACTCTTGAAGGCATCTAGAGCTGAGAAAGAAACACATAAACAATGGAACCCACTTCAAGAAGACGAGTTGTAAATATTTGTGTCTTTTGTGGTACTAGTGTTGGTACTAAGCCACAATACGTAGCAGCAGCACAGGAATTGGGACGAGTCTTAGCTGAAAGGAATATGCACTTAGTATATGGCGGTGGCAATCTTGGATTAATGGGGATCATTTCAAAGGCCGTACAGGATGGAGGCAGTCAAGTCTTGGGAATCATCCCAAAACCCTTGGCGGAGGCGAATCTGATAGGATCATCTAACAGAGAAGAACTAATTGTGCCAGGTATGTCTGAATAACTGGTAGAAATGATTAACCGTGCAGATGCTTTTATTGCTTTGCCATGTGGCTTGGGAACAATTGAGGAAATTTTTATAGTACTATCTTGGGCGAACTTGAACATATACCAGAAACCAATTGGACTGTTTAACGCTGATGGATTCTATGATTTTCTTTGTGTATTTCTTGATGATGCCTAGAGAAATGGGTTCGTGTCAAAACCTTTAAAGGAACTCTTTTTCACTGCCAGAACTGCCCTAGATTTAATTGACCAAATCTTAAATTTTGAACCACAAATTGACCCTATCCTTTCCAAGATTAATTGGTCCGATAATGATCATGGTAAAAAGCGTCAAATAAATCTGGATCATAACCTTTAATTTTAGATGTAGAATTTCAGCTAACCAGGTACTATCTTCTAAACTCATCTTCTACTTTTTAAGACATTGGGGACAATGTCTCATTTAGGTTTGGGGTGGGGAATAGTTGTAGTATTTTTTTTTATGTTGTTTTTAATTTTTAGTCAAAAGTTTCGAAAAATTCAAAAAAATTGAAAATTTTTACAAAAATCAAAAAAAATATTTTGTATTTTTATGTTTTTAATTTGATTAATCGAGTGAAATTGGTGTGAGATAGTTGTGTAAGGAGTTTCCACTCCTGAGACGTATCTCAACCTATTTCGAAACAAGTTAATTTTTGTTTATTTCATTTTGAATTATTTAATTTGTGAATTCTCAATAAAGCTGACTAAAATGGATCTTCATATGCTCAGTTAACAGGTATTATCAACATACATGGTAACATACATACATGAGTTGTTATTGACGAGTTTGTAATATTCAGTGCTATAGTTTAATTGGAGGAAGCATCTAAAAAAGAGATGGGATAAAAAAAACGTCTGAGATCCGAATTATTAAGTCCGCAGGGGTGTTTTAACACCTAGTGCCCTAAAACCAACTGGTGTGGGAGTCATTGGCCCAAAGCTTGCTACATGGATCAAAGATATCACAAAAAAATATATATATTTGAATTCTTACTAATTAGGTATGTAGGGGTGTCTTAACACCTAGTTCCCTAAAGCCAACTGGTTTGGGAGTCACTGGCCTAAAGCTCGCTACATGGATGGAAGTTATTGTATATAAATAAATAAAAATTCAGAAAAATCATATAAATATTCCATTACTTAAAAAAGTTGTGAATTCTAATAAAACTTTAGGACAAAAATATTACCTTCTTTTCAACTACACTTGCGATTATTGTGGGCAAACATGAGTTGATTAATATTTTGTTGGCTGTGTATATGGCGAATGGTAAAAATAATCGGAGAATTTACTTATTCGGTAATTTAGAAAGAAAGAAAACAACTCTTAACTTGGATAAGAAGTTTCACATGTTTAGTCACTAACTTCTTTATTCTATTTTCTCTTGTCTTTTTGTTTTTGTGTGCATTAGTTTTACTATCTTTTTTCTTTTGTAAAACTTTTGTGGGTATCGTTGCTGTAAGCCCTCACGAGAGTACAACTCATCCACTAGGGACACCTAGGGGTTTAAAGGCTTGTTGCATACGCTAAATGCAATCGTGTTCCCTACGAAAGTGGCTTAGTTTAATTTGTATTTTAAAGATGTTTATGTTATTTCATTTTGCTGTTTTGCTCGAAGACTAGCAAAATGTTAGGTTTGGGGGTGTGATGAGTGGTAAATGTATCAATATTTCCCACTCATTTGACCTAATATTTTGTATAGTTTCTTGAGTTTTATGAATATTTTGATGTTTTTTGTGTTAATTTATAGATAAATAAAGTTTCAGGACTCTCTGGAGGTGATTCGGGGCCAAAACAGTGAAAAAGGACAAAAAATGGAAAAATGGTCATTTCGAGCGTCGTGACACGAAGTGCACGTCGTGACCGCTAAGGTACGCCGCACCTCTACTAACGTGCGCCGGGACACGTAGACTTATCAGATGGATTTTACTCAAATGCGCCAGATGCTAACGTGCGCCGAATCTGTTAACGTGCGCCTACCATGTGTCAATATCACAGCCGATCATGCTAACGTGTGCCGTGCCACGTGTCATCATCACATGCTGCTGACAATCTCCATCGCCACGTGTCATCCACATATTAGCCACGTGGCGTCCATATCAGACAAATGCCGAGTCAGCGTGCCACATCATCATCAGCCAATCATCGCGTGACACGTGTCACAATCACACGGTGCCGACAATCAACATCGCCACGTATTGCCATGTCAGCACAATTTTTACGTTAATCATCCAAAATGCCACGTCAGCAGATAAGGGAATTAAAGTAGTTAATCAGCATGTGCCACGTCATCGCGTCGCGACGTAAGAGCAATCCCCGCGTCGCGACACGAGAGGCCTCCTGACGCCTATAAATTTAGCTCGAAATTTTAGTTTCAAATGTACCTTCATCTCTGAATTCTCTGATAATAATAAGGAGTTTGTATCTAGTTTGTTTAAATTTCAGTTCTGTAATTAATTTTAGTTACTTTTTGTAATAGTAATTTACTTTCTTTACTTTTTCAGTTTTTACTATTCAGTAATGAGGAGGTAACTTCCCCCTGCTAGGGTGAAAGGTAAAGCTTTTATTATTGCTATTTAGATTAATCTCTCTTAATTATAATATAATAATTATTTAAAACATGACTTAATGAGGATATCGCTATATTGGCCGGTTGGTAATTGATATTAAATTGGTTTTAACCTGACTAAGCAAGGATACCGCCTGGTTGGTCGGTTGGTAATTAATTATTAATTTGATTTAATCAGGTTACCGCATATATGGTTGGTTGGTAATATCACATAAGTTAATATATTATATTAAGGGAGATATCTAAAATAGTAATAATAAAAGTGGTTCATTTAACCCTAACATTTTCTTTTATTGTACTTTTTCCATTTTAATTTCTAGCATTTACTTTTCAATTTTTTACTTTATGTCTTTTATATTTAAGTTTTAACTAGTTGTAAATATGTTTCGTAGCTAAGCCCGTTATCTGGGGTTGTGATGAAATCTAATATCACCGGTTTGTAAGGGGTTATTTTATAGTTTGGGTAATATAAAGGTTTACTTATTAAGTCTTAAGCTTAATGCTTCTTGTTAACTGGCCACTAATAAGATTGATCGGGTAAACTTAAAATAAACTTGACGAAGGAATTTTTGGTTTAAGACCCTAGACTTAATAGCCCACGATCTTCCTTGAGGATAGATAACTCTTTAATAGATTTCCTTACATGATAGACATATACCTGTCGGGTGGGGGTAACCACAATTGGAACTTAGTCTTAATGAATCCAGGTAATTTGATTGACATAGACATATGTACGGGCCAAATTTGGATCCAAGGGTAAAATCGTCTTTTCGTCTTAAACCCAACAGTATGCAAGACCCAAAATTATCGGACTCTAATTAGACCAATAGCTTCAAGACAATTCTATCTCATTATATACCAACTGCTTCCCTCTTTTTCTAAGCACAAACACATGCAAATATTCTTCTAGCGCCGAAAGTTGAATCCAAGGCACGTTATGGGCTCCTTTGTCAGAAATGTCAGCACGTTGTAGACCCGTTGCCAGCTTTTATCACAGCTACAAAGTAATCTCTTTTCAGATCTATAAGAAGGAGAGATAACTCAGGGTTCAGGGGGGCTTCTCTATGGCTTATAAGCTTCTGTTCTCTTACATAAGTTCTCAGAGAATTCCATTATTCAAAACACATATCACCGCCCTCACGGCCACTACAAGAAAGTTAAGGTAATAACAAGCCTTGCTTTCATATTTTACACATTTACTGCTCATTTCATACTACTGACTTGAGCGTCGGAGTGCCCCCGGCACCCACCACACCGGTGGGTAGTCTACTCCCGCTCACTCTACCTTTGTTTTGCAGGATCGCTAATGCCCCCAACCTACAAATTCTGATTGTGGACCTCGGCCGAATTCCAGCATCCACAATTTGGCGCCCACCGTGGGGCCTTAGCGATTCACAACAAGCCAAAGACCCCAATGACTATCCCATACGACACATATAAAAGCTTGGTGTGAGACGAGGGTCACATTCGACTCGACATCTAGTTCATTTTTTGATTGGTGAATGAAGTCCATCATTTTCTCCAAGCAATTTAGTTTCACAGGCACACATGTAGTATCCTGTCACATTGTGCGATCAACATCTGGTTCATTCGACAAAAACTTATACGACAGGTATGGGAATTTCCCCCTAAAATGCAAACCATGTTGGTGTTCTCAGTTCTGCAGCGGTCCCGTTTGATACGACGCATACAAAAGATTTATCACCATACTAAATTCCCACATCACTTGGGAAGATCCACATGCAAAACTGCCAAGAGAAACCCGATAGGGTTCACTGGTAACCTAAAGCCATGATTTGAAGGTAGTCTTTATCCCACAAGACTGTAGTAGCCTCTTCTAATTATGAAAAACCAAAATTACAAAGTGATACACACACACTCTATATAAGCACCAAGTTCCACGAGAGACCAACACGATGGAGCAAATTCAATGACATTTCATGCATGTCGAATGGCTCAATTGCTTTGTCCAGCCATACACGTATGTGTCCAAAATTCCAAACATGAAGGCCACACATAAATTTGATGCATGCTGCCACCAAGCATGCAAGTTGCCAAAATTTAACCAAATAAGGCATATAGTCACGTGAAGAATAGTTTACATATGCCAAAATGCATAAGCCATCCACCAAATGCCAAAATGCATAAGCCATCCACCAAATGCCAAAATACATAAGCCATCCACCAAATGTAAGCCATCCACAAAATTCCAAAATACATAAGGACAAATCAAAAACCCATACTAATCTACAAAGAGAGGAGGCAAGTTTGTCGAATGTGGAAAAACTCATACTACCATCCATCTAGCAAAAAGACAAGTTGAAAGCCCATTTTTTGTCCCACATCGCCTGGTGCTACGTAGGAGACTGAAGCAACATCCTCTAAGCAGGAAAAGAGGCCCCACATCATTCCACATGGCTGCTTCCACCACTCACCAGTTGAATGTTGCAACATATCAATCCATGCGACAATAACCAAGCATAAAGCATTACAAGCAGGCAAAAAAAAAAAAAATCAACATCCAAATGACCTACACCATCATGGGCCCCACAAGCATGGAGCATGCATGAAAAGCCACGTAAAAAAATAATAATAAAATAAACCCTCACTCCAGGTGCAACCATCACTCGACAGTTGCAAAGCTACCATACGCCACCTTTCCCCATACTGCCACACTACAAAAAAAAAAAAAAAAAACCTATAGCCTCTCATATAAAAGTAGAGTCCCACATCGCCTGGGAAAGTAATCCCCTCCAAACCAACCATGTTGGCACGCGCAAGAACTGAAGAGAGCAAAATCAAGTGAAAAGCTAGCTTGAAAGTCTACTGCCCACGTGCTTGTCATTTCCAACTTGTAGTTTCACATACATAAACAAGAAATCAAGGTCAAACATTTGATGGCCCACTAACATGCAAGCCGTCGCATGAAAAACATGAAAGTAAAGTTTAATTGAGCTTCCCTCTATAGCTGTCGCATGAAAGTAAAACAATCCAGCCCAATCCTTCCCAATCAACATACTCCAAATGTCGTGAGACCGAAATCAGTCCATAAAATCCAAGCTCGCCCGCGCGCGAATGCACCAGGAGCAACCCGGTTGCAAACCAAATTCCCAGCCAAGCCCACTTATAAAGGTCAGCCCACTACGACTCAAGCTTGCAAATTGGTTCTAGACAAGTTCCTGACCACGAAAGCCATTGAAGAGAGAGGCAACTCCACGTGCTGAAAAAGAAAGCCCAACTGCCAGTGTGAGGCAAGTAACCGAATCTGGTCCAAAACGAGGCCCATTTTCAAATCAGGAAGGTTAGCCCCAAATTCAAAGGATGTTCTCAGCCCGTCAGTACCAATAACTTTGCCAAAAACTCCCACATCGCTTGTTGCAAACTCACGAAAACAAAGAGCTCAATAATCAATTTGTTCCAAACGACAAACCTTTATGCAATGGGACCCGGTCATTTAATATCAAATTGGATCCCATGTGAATTTGTCTATGCATGTTGCTTTATCACGTGGAGGAGACAGAGAAACATAAGCTATCATTCACTCAATTTCACCTTTGTAGCATTAAATCAAAGTTAAGCAACAAAATTATGTGATACACCACGTCAACAATAACTCAAGCTTTGTAAATTCAATTTATCATTAGCACACTGCCTGGAGGCTCCATACGACACTACACAAACGAAGCTCAGAAATTAAAAAGATGGTCCATACTACATTACATGAAGGCTCAGAAGACATTGAAGGATAGTCACCCTCTCGAGACAACACATAGATGAAATTTCATCTTCAAATCACATGAAAGGTTAGACATCATTTCCATGCTACGTTGATTTAATATTGCTAACTTCATACTACATATGGAATTTTCTATCATGCCTAGTAGAATGAAGAACTCCATTGGACTTTCTTTTGGTCCATTCGACCAACCTTTATTAGGTTAGGTAGTATGAAAATTCTATATGACTTTCATCAAAGTTAATTCTATTGTAGTATCATTGACCTTCTTTAGGTCTTGTATAATTAATAATGACCTTAATAGGCATCCATCTCTTACATACTACATATGAAGCTAATCATCTCCACACTACGTATGGAGGTTATCATCCATTCTAGACAATATGGATAGATTTCCATAAACTCTAGAAAGTAATGGAAATGTCTCATTAACCTTCGACAGTAGTCTCCTGACCTTCATCAGGTCAGGTAGAATGAGAATATTCTTGGACCTCATTTAGGTTCAATCGACCAACCTTTATCAAGATAGGTAGTATGAAGATTCATTTGGACCTTCATCAAGTTCATTCGACCATTGTTTAATGGACTATATCAGGTTCATTCGACTGTAGTCTTCTGACCTTCATCAGGTCAGGTAGTATAAAGATTCACGTAGACCTTTGTTAGGTTCATTCGACCGTAACTCCTTGGACTTTCATCAAGTCCATGCGACGTGTCCAGTCAACAGTAGTCTCATGACCTTCATCAAGTCTCGTAGTATGAAGATTCTCATAGACATTCAGTAGGTTCATTCGACTGTACCTTATGGACCTTCATCAGGTCCATTCGACAGTAGTATCATGGATTTGTAGAATGTATATTCATTTATTTCTTTCATCAAGTTCATTCGACCATAGCTTCATGGACCTTCATCAAGTCTAGTAGTGGTGATTCTTATAGACATGCATTGGTTTCATTCGACCGTGTCTCATGAACCTTTGTCATTTCCATTCGACCATAGTGTCTTAGACTTTCATCAAGTATGTTTGTCCCAATCGACATCTACATGTGTAGATTGGGAATTGTTGTGAATCTTATGCGTGTATGGCTTGATGCTTGATGTTTGTCCCAATCGACATCTACATGTGTAGCTTGGGACTTGTTGTGGATCCTATGCGTGTATGGCTTGATGCTTGATGTTTTTCCCAATCGACATCTACATGTGTAGCTTGGGACTTGTTGTGGATCCTATGCGTGTATGGCTTGATGCTTGATGTTTGTCCCAATCGACATCTACATATGTAGCTTGGGACTTGTTGTGGATCTTATGCATATATGGCTTGATGCTTGATGTTTGTCCCTATCGACATCTACATGTGTAGCTTGGGACTTGTTGTGGATCCTATGCATGTATGGCTTGATGCTTGATGTTTGTCCCAATCGACATCTACATGTGTAGCTTGGGACTTGTTGTGGATCTTATGCATATATGGCTTGATGCTTGATGTTTGTCCCAATCGACATCTACATGTGTAGCTTGGGACTTGTTGTGGATCTTATGCATCTATGGCTTGATGCTTGATGTTTGTCCCAATCGACATCTACATGTGTAGCTTGGGACTTGTTGTGGATCTTATGCATATCTGGTTTGATGCTTGATGTTTGTCCCAATCGACATCTACATGTGTAGCCTGGGACTTGTTGTGGATCTTATGCATATATGGCTTGATGCTTGATGTTTGTCCCAATCGACATCTACATGTGTAGCCTGGGACTTGTTGTGGATCCTATGCATGTATGACTTGATGCTTGATATGTGTCTTATTTGACATATCAACGTGTAGCTTGGGGCATAATATTGATCCCAGTCGATACTACACATCCGTAGTTTGAGACATGAAATGAATCCCAGCCGACATCATCTAGCATATAGCTTGGAACTTGTTGAACTCATTCAACAATATACTCTTATCATGGCCTTCATCTAGCCCAGACAACATTAGAGATTCCCCTGGTCTTTGGACCCGTAGTATGGGGATTATCCTGACTTCATATGGTTCAGTCGACTGGGAACAATCCCCATGACTCATATGGAGTCAAGTTCAAGACCTGGCCTTCATCTGGTTCAGACGACATTGTAGACTCCCCTGGTCCTTGACCAGTAGTATGGAGATTGTCCTGACCTTCATCTGGATCAGTCGACTGGGAACATTCCCCATGGCTCATGTAGAGTCAACATATGACCTTCATCTGGTCTAGAATGATTTGAAGACTCCCATGGTCCTTGACCACTAGTATGGTCCTGACCTTCATCTGGATCAGTCGACTGGGAACATTCCCCATGGCTCATGTAGAGTCAACATATGACCTTCATCTAGTCTAGAAAAATTTGAAGACTCCCCTGGTCCTTGACCAGTAGTATGGAGATTGTCCTGACCTTCATCTGGTTCAGTCGACTGGGGACATCTCCCATTGGCTCATGTAGAGTCAAGTTGAAGACCTGGCCTTCATCTGGTCAGACGACATTGTAAATTCCTCTGGTCCTTTGACCCGTAGTATGGAGATTATCCTGACCTTCATCAGGTTCAGTCGACTGGGAACATTCCATGTTTCTGGTAGAGTTAAGTTGAAGTTTTAAACTTCAGCTACTTCAGAAGACATATAAGACATCTAGTATCAGGATCAAATCTCTGATGATACACTCGACATATTACTCTTCAAATCAAAGACTCTTTGACTTAAAGAGTATGGAATAAACTGTACGGGCCAAATTTGGATCCAAGGGTAAAATCATCTTTTCGTCTTAAACCCAACAGTATGCAAGACCCAAAATTATTGGACTCTAATTAGACCAATAGCTTCAAGACAATTCTATCTCATTATATACCAACTGCTTCCCTCTTTTTCTAAGCACAAACACATGCAAATATTCTTATAGCGCCGAAAGTTGAATCCAAGGCACGTTATGGGCTCCTTTGTCAGAAATGTCAGCACGTTGTAGACCCGTTGCCAGCTTTTATCACAGCTACAAAGTAATCTCTTTTCAGATCTATAAGAAGGAGAGATAACTCAGGGTTCATGGGGGCTTCTCTATGGCTTATAAGCTTCTGTTCTCTGACATAAGTTCTCAGAGAATTCCCTTATTCAAAACACATATCACCGCCCTCACGGCCACTACAAGAAATTTAAGGTAATAACAAGCCTTGCTTTCACATTTTACACATTTACTGCTCATTTCATACTACTGACTTGAGCTTCGGAGTGCCCCCGGCACCCACCACACCGGTGGGTAGTCTACTCCCGCTCACTCTACCTTTGTTTTGCAGGATCGCTAATGCCCCCAACCTACAAATTCTGATTGTGGACCTCGACCGAATTCCAGCATCCACAACATATGATTTAATTAGGTTACACTGAGTATTTGCATCCGACCATCGACAGAGGCTTTTGCATAATTTTGTGTTCCAGGTTAGTAAACTAATATATTACACAAAGAATGAAAAAACCATTTTATCTTAAAAAAAATATTGGAAGAAATCACAACCCTTGACAGTTTTATAAATTTGATTTTTCCTCAATCTATTTTCGCATCTTTTTATTTACTTGTTTTAATTTTAAAGTCACCATTCCAATCAAACAATCAATCCATTAGATACTAGTAATCATTTGACCTCATAAAACTAATAGCTTAGGTATTAAGTCCTCGTGGTATCGATACTTTTTATACTACTTGAACGATACGTGCGCTTGCATTATACGCGTGTGATTACGCACCGGTCAATCGATTTCTTAAAGACATGTGATGACTTTAAATCTCATCCATATCATCGAAATCTTTGATTGTTAGGGAATAGATTTTATAAGCCTATTTCCATTGTCATTTGGATTTTTAAACATATTTAGTTGCAATCGATTATGTCTTAAAATGGATTGAGGCAATTCCTTGTTGAAACAATGATCACAGAGAAGTGTTTAAATTTTTTGAAGGAAAATATTTTAAGTCGATTTAAAATTTCTCGGGCCATTATAAGTGATGGAGGTAAATACTATTGTAACAAACATTTTGAATCTTTAATGAAAAGGTATGAAATTACACATAAAGTCTCTACCTCCTATCACCCTCAGACAACTAGTCAAGTTGAACTAGAAAATAGGGAAATCAAACAAATTTTGGAAAAAATAGTCAACTCAAATAGCAAAGATTGGTCTTTTCAACTGACTAATGTATTTTGGGCATACCGAATAACTTTCAAAATATTTTTTGGGAATGTCTCTCTATCGTCAAGGTTATGGAAAACCATGTCAATTGCCTGTAGTACTTGAGCATAAGGCATATTGGGGCATTAATTCAAACCTTGAAAATGATGGTCATGAACACAAATTGTAAGTAAATGAACTTGAAGAGTTAAAGAATGATTCATATGAGAATGCAAAATTTCTTAAAGCTAAAACTAAGGTCTTTCATAATAGTTGAATTTCACGAAAAACATTTGAAATTAGTCAAAAAGTTTTGTTTTATAATTCTCGCCTTCATTTATGTCCTGGAAAACTGAAATCCAAATAGAGTGACCTATTTACTATGAAACACATCTACCCATATGGAGATATTGACATTGAGAATCCTTGGCATAGTGATGTATTCAAAGTAAATGGACAACTTTTGAAACCATTTTTTGAGTGTTCAAATTTTCGAGAATCTTTCTTCCTATCTGATCTTGTGTACCGTGATTGATGCATTCTAATTTGTTATTTTTTTTTCCTTTTTTCTCTAATTTCCATTTTTTTCTTTTATTTTACAGTATTTTTTCTTTGTTTTCAAAGTCTTGCACCCTAATTAAATAGTAGATAACGATACTCCATGATTCTAAGTTTTTTCATTAAGTTTCCTACATGCAAACAATGCAAGGAAGAAACCCTTGCAAAACTCTGCAAATATTTTCCTTCTCTCCCCCAAAATGCTTTAATGAAAATTTGCAAAGCACACAATGAAAGAATGAATCTTCTTATGATTAATGGTATTCCTAGTGATATTCGTTGGGTGATTGAAGAAAGGGTTCGTTTGGCAGGTGAATTGTCTGATTCATTCATCATTTACATGTCTGATTTAGGAAAAGACACCTATGTGAAACGTAGAGCTAAATAATTAAGTGTTTGTTATAAATGCACATGTTGGACGTCCAATACTCATTGTCGTTCTTTAGGAAATGTGTCTGAAAATCGCGAAAATAAAATTCAATTCATTATAGATGGCTTGAGTAAGGAGTCATTAGTTGATATATCATTGATTCTTAAGAAGCATCCTAGTAGATATATGAGTAGAATGATTCGTAATTTACATCCATAATTTCTAAAAGAAAGACAACAATACAAACTCGGTAATTTGACTTGAAAATACCTTATTTGCCAATTTGAGCATAGTGGGCGTTCAAGCCGTTACTGGACGTAAAACTAGAGGAAGATATGAGTCATAATCATATCTACCAGTGCATATTATTTTAATTTACTATTTTATTTTCCTTTAGTTTAAATTACTATTTCGATTTACTTTAATTTACTATTTTGATTTCTTTCACTTTAATTTTTCTGACATATATAATCTTTTTGACTTTCACGATATATTTTATCGTTCATCGGACAATTATCATTTTACAGATATTGATGCCTTTAATACTCACCCATTTTCAGATATATAAATACAACTCATCATTTCAATGTCACTATATAACATCCCATTTCCGTAGATGCTAACGGCAGGGAACATCTCATTTTAATGTCACCCATTTTCAGATCTATATATATAACTCGTCATTTCATTTTACAGATACTAGGCCGTCATATCCCCCTGAGCCTTTGACTATATGACTATGATCAACTCTACTAATCTTATTTCAAATATGATTTATGTATGGGACAATAGCCTAACTTAACATCATAAAATACATGTCAAACTCTTAATTGAATACTCAACAATTCAATTCTGTACAACTCTGTTTATGGACACTTAACTTATTACCATGACTTATACAACAGTAGTGTATGCATACAACTTCACTTTGACTATAAATGGACTGTAACTCTTTACTTGATCTGGTGGACCATACACTATAGTGACTGCCTTCAATATCCATCCTCTCGAGCTCGTTTTCCGAGTATACCTATAAAACATAAAAAATTGGGGGGGGGGGGGGGCGTAGATCGTTTCAATAATCTAGTGAGTGGACAATTTAAAATGAAAAACTAAAGTACTTTCGAAATTTATTGTTGTAAAACTGAAACCTTTCAAGAAAACTATCTTTTCTGAAAAATTTTTCTTTTCTAAAAATCAAATCTCTTTCTGTTAAATTTTCTACAAACATTTCTTTTTGTATCACTCTGAATTCCTTATAAAATTTTGTCTTGTGATAACTCTTTAATAAAATCATCACACTGAAAACCGTATTTCTGAAAATCTGCTGAAAACCTGATGCATGGGAGCTTTAGGTACCGCCGTCCCCCCATACGCCTAACTAGTGGTCTTGGGGCGTTATGTATCGTCGTCCCCCAAGCCACTGAACTAGAGCCATGAGTACTGATACATGATACTATCTGACCTTAAAACTAAGGTTAAGGGGGTAACGTATCGTCGTCCCCATATCCTTGAAATTATGATCTTGGGATGTTACGTATCATCGTCCGCCCAGTCTTGCTCTACATGTGGACATGTTATCCGTTAATTCCATAAGTTACAGTCTGAGGTTGGTTTTTCCCATATACCTCCAAAAAAATCATAAAATCATACTTTTAAACTCATACTTCTTAAAACATTCTCTTTCATGAAATAATTGTAATAAAATCAGCTAACGCCCTACGCGTAAAAATAATTATGTACTTAAAACAGTATAAATGAAAAGTCAACTTAAAAAGAGAGTGTCCACTCAGTGATTTCTAATCTGGCAATATCACTTTGCCGAAGGAAATTACAGCTCCTGCGATGATTTATAATTGATAAATTTAATTAGTATTCAAGTCATGAATTATGTTTGTAACATAATATAACGCGTGTATATGTAATGATATGAACCTTTTGGGAGGCCTCTAATACCTTAAGATGAAACCAAAATGGCTAAAACTATTTTCTAAAAAAATGGTCACGCGTCGTGACATTGCCCAAAGGGCATCGCGATGCTTACACAAGTAGTTGTGACAGTGAACATCTGATGGTTTCGCATTGCGATGCTAGGGTCTGGGTGTCGCGACTCTCACACACATCGTGACGTTAAGATTTAAGCATCATGACTCCTAAGAAAAAGAACCGAGGCAGTGAGTTTCCTCTGTTTCCGGGTCGCGACTCTTACCTTTTGGTATCGCGATGCTCATAAAAAAATTGAAATAAAGAGCAACTTTCCAGTTTCGTCGCGACGCTAGCTTGATTTCAGGACCTAACATCAAATTTTCAACTTCATTCTCAAGTTTACAACAACACAGTAGCTAATACAATCATAAGTATACAATTCATCATCAACAAACTCTTCTAATATCATCCCAACATTCATTCCCTAAACCCTAACCTAGTTCAATGCCTATAGATTTCATAATTTAAGGGTTTCATAAAACATTACTTTCTAAACTCAATATTTACTTATGCATCATCAAACTCAAGCTAACAATACTCATTAATCATCAAATCATCAACATTTCAAATTTAGGTTAATTTTTTCTTACATTGAATTAAATTCTTTCTTCACAATTAGAGCCTCCAAGCTCCTTTTTCTTCTTCCTAGGCTTGTGGTGGATTGAGTTGCCTTTTATTATTCTTTGATTTTTGGTGGAAAATGATTTTCCCCTCTTCCTTTCCCTTCTTCCTTATCCATTTTTCTTTCTCACATTTTCTTTATTTCTCCAAAAAGTTAGAAATGCTAGAATAATATTCCCTTTTATACTAGAAGCTGATTGCAAATGATTTAAATGAAGAAACTTTGAGAATTCTCTAGATAGGTCCATGGGAACTATCCTAATTGTTGAACTGGATTTTTTACATGTTTCTGATTTGAATTTGGAAAAATAATAAACGCTAAAAATATAGGTTTTGGTTTTATCTTTTCGACAATATAAAATTCATAAGAATCGGAGTTCGTATAAAAACGTTATGGCCCAAATACCATAAGCTATCCGGATTTAATCTTGGAATGAATTCCGCATTGGAACTGCGAGGATTTATCGAAAGTCCGATAAGTAATTTCTCGAACACATATATGCTTGAATATGATTTATATCATGTATTATGTCTTTCGTATCTTAGTAGTTGTTGGGATTACCGGGATGTTATAAATTCTCCCCCCTAAATAGGATTCTTCTTCGAATCCTCTTTCTGAGGTTCAAATCCATAGATTTGTCCTAGTTTGAAGATATCTAGTCTCTGCTACTCTTATCTACATTTTCTTTCTTTTTTCTATTCTACTCAAGAGCTCGGTGCTATGACTTCTGGAAACCTCTTAGTCTTGTGCTCAAGTGAATCACCTATTTCTATTTTAGATTCTTATGATTGTATTTTACTTTGTCTCATTATTGCTTTCACCTAAACACAACTTAACTTATAAGTTCCTAAATGAAGTTGATCCACTTGTTCTAGTATGATCGCACTCGTAATTATTGAAATTGAACCACTAGTCCTTATTCAGGGTTTCCAATCTACACGGGAAATTATACCAATTAGCTTATTTAAGAAGTACCTTCGTATATAAGTCGTATTAATGTCGTAAATAATTTTTATAGTATACATATGAATCCTTCACATATAGTACTTCTACGTCTCTAAGGATGCTTGTATCTCATTAGCCAGGTCTCTTCTCATTCTGCCTTTATTCTAGGTAATTGTTTTCAAGGGTAATCCTTGACGCTATTGTAACTAATCACACTGGATACCTTCTTGGCTAGCAATCATACTTAATGTTAGTCTTATCTTAACATCTGTCTAGAAAATGCCTCTTGACATGCTGGCACATACTGCTCTAAAGTTCTAAAGTTTTTAGTGGATAATCCTTTGAATTCTTAACTGAGAGGTAATTCCTTGTCCATAGTCTATGAACTTTCTATTAAGTACTCTACACAGTTGTCATGTTATGACCTTTGTCATGCATCCCAAAAATCTCATTTCTAACCATCTAGTTATACTCAACACCCTCTAACTCGATTACCTATGCGAGTTATTAGTTATAATAGGATACTTCTTAGGATCTTTCAGATGGTCATTCCTATGTCATACCTTCTTAACCCATAGCAAGCTTAACAACCCATTTGACCTTATTAACTATATCTTTGGGTTCTTCTGAGTTGGCACTTTCAAGTCTTCTGAAATACTAGTGCTTCCTATGGTTTCGGACTTAACCCTGAGATAAACATATACAAGAGTAATTTTGGTCGCCATTGCCAATGATCATACTAGATTTTTCCTTAACTCCACATGCTCGATCTGGTCCTGGAATCATTTCTCATATTTTATCTATTTAACTGTTCCCTTCTCTTTGCTAAGTTTCAACTAGTATCATTTCGACCTTCAAGTTCTCATGCCTCTAGCTATCTCTAGGGCTCAGAATCTCATAGCTTATGCGCAATCTCTTTCTATATCATAAATTTTCCATCGTAGTTTCTCAATGCCTCTTAACTCCAAGATATAAATTCATGATATAACTCTGATGATAACTTCTGGAATAATATACTTATATTAAGCCTAATTGTACGTACACTTGTGCTTAAAACTGTATTATTCTTCACTATTAATGTCGATGCTGGCGACGAGATTCTGATTAATGTTCTTACCTTTAGGTCTATTGCTGGTTTATATTTGGTTAGTTGTTTTCCATACTGATTTGTCTTCTTTGCTAATATGTACTCTAAGGATACGCCACTTTCAGTCACTCCATAAACTTGCCCCGTCAAGTGTCTTTCTAATCTCATTATTACTATGTACTTAGTTTCTTTGGCCATCTTCATGCTATACCTCAATAACTCCACTTTTAGTCACCCTAAGTATCATTCATTGGGTATATTAAAGCCTAAGGCTCACTGCTATACATTTTAACATATACTCTGTTGATATCCTTCTTTCTTATTTCTTAAATGAAACGGTATATTATTATTCGTCGTTTGTCATGACTACCGTTGGTTCTTTTATATTCCGTTACTGTTTGACTTATACTTTCTCTCTTCATAATTTCCTCTTGGTAACTTTTCTTCCAAATCTCTTACTTAGAGCTATTTCCCTCTTCTATTCTTCTTTTACACTAAATTTGAAGATTTTATATTCGATCTACTTCCACTGCGCATTTATTTGTCTGTGAGAGTATCTTGAGGCAAACATCGAGGTCTTTTTTTATTGCTGATGTCTATCGAGGGTTGTGAGGGTGGGGATTGGTCCTGAAATCTTTTTGGTTGTGGTGATCTCACTATCTATGCGTGCTATTGTTGCACATGTTGCTCACTTTTTGATCTTAGGACTCCTTTACTTACTCATCTGGTGTTGGACTTCCATATCAAGATACTATTTGCTTTCTCCAAAATTCCATCATATTCCCTATGTTATTCTTCATTTCAAAATTTGTTACTTAGATTTCCCAGTGTGTAATGAATCTTTGTCTTATCAAAAAGGCCTTGACAGTCATATATTCTATCTTTACGATCATAAGGTAGTTCCCCATTTACCTTAGTTTCCTAAACCTCTTAGGTCGTAACCATTTAGAACTCCATATTTTACCAAAAGTTATGACATTGTTACTGAACCTTTGGCTTGGGTGTTGCTCTATTATTAATCTTTTCTTTTTTCGCTATGGTGGGAAACTCTTTGTAAGTCGGATATTTAATCTTTGAGGTTCTTCGTATGTGTTGCATGTTAGTGTCCTAGACATGCCACAGGATCTCTAAGCGTGATTCGTGTGTGAATAAAATCAAAAATAAGTTGCGGAGGACTTACATTGATCGATTGAGTTCAAAAAACTTTCATGGATGTTGAAGTTTCCAAGCTCATTGGTGAGTATCTCTGTCACCATCATTTGACTCCCATATGTGCTAGCAAGAATAAATGGAACAAATTTCATCTCCCAATAAGAAGTAAATTTCTGTCCAAGAGAGAGAGGAGCAATCGGCCATTTCATAATAAGAGGCCAATTGCAAATCTTCAAAAGCAAAAGCAATATAGCTTACGGCCAAAATGCAAAAGGGAAGCAAGCAGTGGCCATTTCGCCAATTCAGAGAGAGCAAATGCTTTTTCTTCTTTTTCAGCCATAAATCATGTGGCCACTTTCCAAAATTTAGTCAGTGGCCATTTGGCCTTTGTTTTTAAAAACAGAGGCAGTAGCCTCTATTGCCGGAAAAAAAAAAATGAAGATTAATGGCCTTTTGGCCAAACCGAGAGAGATAAAAAAGAATTTCCAAAATTCATTTTTAATATATATTTTGTTGGTAGGTGTGGTGTTTATCAAATCCAATTTATTACATTACCAACCACTTACATCAATTGTTGACAATTGATGTAAGTCATGGGTCACACCCATTTAATTCAAAATTTGGTTGGCTTACACAACACATTTTGGGCTCGGGTTCGTTTAATCCGATTAAACGAATTTTCCGTCACGAAGTAATTAAATCTAATTTAATTAAATAATTATGCCTCACAAAATTATTATTAAAGTCGCTTACGAATTAATTCCAAATTAATTCGTTCACATGAATTAAAATCTAATTTTAATTCCGCATTGAAATCTAATTTCAATTAATATATCTAATATACTATATTAGCCCAATTAAATAAATTAAATAGTAAAATCTAATTTAACTATTAAATTTATTTTACCGATTAATTCCAAATTAATCGCGTTCTCTTCTCTCGACGAATTTAATCCCAGATAAATTCTCGACGCAATTAATCCCAGATTAATTCTTTCTCTGATAATTAATCCCAGATTAATTATTGCCATAATTAATCTCAGATTAATTTTCTCTGATAATTAATCCCAGATTAAATCTTGCTGTAATTAATCCCAGATTAATTTTCTCTCTTAATTAATCCTAGATTAATATTCTCTCTCTTAATTAATCTCATATTAATATTGTTCGAGTCAAACATCATCGGTGAATCTTTGGGATGCGACCCAAGAGATCCCTGGATATGTTGGCAGTAAATACGGTCATCGGACTATTCGAACACGTGCGTACCCGGTACCACGTACGTCTACGATTCTCAATAAACTACGATGCAAGTCTCATGTTAAGACCAAATACACCTTCCCTGATTCGGATTCCCATAGACACATAGTCATACTACTAATGGGATTCCGAGGGGTCTATCCAGAGCGAAGCTGTTTCCGTACCATCGGTAAACAGAACCTCCTATTACACTTGTATGAGAACTATGTCGTTATGCTTCCATAACACGCACAAGTGTAATACTAGTTTATTCCGCATTATCGATGTCCAGTCTCGATAATACTACGACTAGGGATATTTAATGATTAAACCTTTGTGGATTAATATTGTCTCATATCTTATTAATCCGAAACTAATCATATGGACTTTTATCATTTATATATATCTAGGTAATCCAATTACAAATGATAAAAGAGCAATTTCCTTTGTAACAGAGTTAATTTGTACAACAACACCATGTTCTGTACAAATAGTGATGTTATGGGTCATAATTATCCAACATTGCATATTTTGATTCCTTGCTCTATTGGGTCTTTAATTCCTTAAGACCTTTCAATTCTATAAAAGGCAGGTTATCACTTCCAGATTTGGCTAAGCTTACCGTGAATTCAGATCAATCTATCTTATGATTCCCATCTAGATTCTCTGGAATTTCTGGGTTCGACCATCTTGCTCGCTCATGATTTACTTGCCTCGTAAGTGTCCTAATTTACTTGTTCAAGTTCTTAGAAAATTTTAAGTTGGGGGTAATGCATTTTTTCCATGTCTAGCTAGATGTTTGAATGCTTACTAGAGTCGGGACTGTTGGATAATATGACACATAGCATCACTATTTGTACAGATCACTGTGTTGTTGTACAAATTAACTATGTGACAAGGAAATTGCACTCTCATCATTTGTGATTAGATCACCATAGATGTATAAATGAAGAGAGGTCCATATGATTAGTTCCTGGATCGAGATGATATGAGACAGTATCAGTCCACGAAGGATTAATCATTAAATATCCATAGTCGTAGTATTATCGAGACAGGACATCGACAATACGGAATAGGCTAGTATTGCACTTGTGCGCGTTGTGAGGGCACAACAGCATAGTGCTCATATATTTAAGTATAGGATACTTATGCAAGTGCGATAGGAGGTTGTGTTTCACCGATGGTACGGGAAACAGCTTCGCTCTGGATAGACCCCTCGGAATCCCATTGGTATTATGACTATGTGTCTATGGGAGGCCGAAATCAGGGTAGGTGTGTATGGTCTTAACGTGAGACTTACATCGATGATACTTGCGACAATCGGTAGACTTTGGTCTTGGTGGTACAGGGCTTTAACCGGTTCTGCGTACACCACTTCTGGGTTTATCAGAAAGTCGTAGAGTATTGGGTGTGATGTCAAGACGGAAGTATCACTCCAGTCATAGTGGAGATGATGTCACGCAGGATACGGTATTAGTGCTCTTAAGTGCTGCGCGACCATCGGGATATTATGACAAGGTCATGTATATCCGATTATATAGACTAGTTACCAGACATTCGACATGTGCTTCGTACGGGGCAGATACAAATCCAGCCTCAGGCCTAGCACGTGACTATCCGATACTGGGCCGATATGCACAATACTTTGTCTACTACGCCTGATACAGATCTATATATTCCTGTAAGAATATTTCTGGAGAATTGGGTAGGCATGGCGCTTTGCTAGAAGCCAACCTTGTCTTGTAAATCGGTATAAACGTAGTACAAGGTACTTACGTGTTCGGATAGTCCGACAACCCGATTTACTGCCAACATATCCAGAGATCTCATGGGTCGCTTCCCGAAGATTCACCGATGATGTATAACTCGCACTTTAATTAATCTAGGATTAATTAGAAGAGAGAGAGAATTAATCTGGGATTAATTGCGGAGATATTTTATCTGGGATAAAATATTAATTAAAGAGAGAGAACGATTAATTTGGAATTAATCGATAAAATAATATATTCGATATATTATAAAAAATTGGATTTCGACGCGGAATTAAAATTAGATTTTAATTCGGGCGAACGAATTAATTTAGAATTAATTCGTTAGCGACGTAAATAGTGATTTCGCTAGGCGTAATCATTTAATTACGACGCGACGGAAAAATCGTTAATTTGGAATTAGCGAACCCGAGCCCGGGATTATTTACGAGCGCATTCGCATTTCGAATTCGAGTGCGGCACGCAAGTCAAATCAAGCGTCAAATCGCTAGTCACATCAAGCGTCAAATCACATGTCACTTTGAGTGATGTGACAATTGGATTGATTGATTTGAGTGATTGATGTGAATAGTGATATGGTTGTTGGAAAAGCATTAATAGACTTTTGCTTTTTGACTTTTGATATATATATGAAAATGATTTATATATTTGTTTTGTTTTTGGAAAATAAAATAAATATATATAAACTAAAATCATTTTCTCTCTCTCTCTCTCACCACACTCACGCACTTCTCTTTTCCCTCTCTTTTCTTCTTCCTCTTCTCACGGCTTCAAGCCGATTTCTTCACAAAAATCTTCTGGTTTGACCGACATTTTGAGAAGCAAATGAAAAAGAGTAGTGCTAGCACACACATGGGTTATATTATGGTGATAGGGAAACGAATTTATGAGCATGGAAAAGCTTGAAGCTTGGAGCTTCAATGGTGATGACCATGGCCGAATCTTGGAGGGTCAAAAACCAGTAAAACCGCACAGCCCACTGCAAGGAGGAGCTTCTGCCGTGACCTTGAAGAGGAGCTAGAAGCTTGTGTTGTTTGGTGCATCAAATCCAATCATTGTGAGTATATGTTTCCGCCATTATTCCTTGATGTATTCATGCGATTTTTGTGCTTGATTTTGTTGATCTTGGGACCTATATTAGAAACCAACAATGGTATCTTGAGCTTAGTTCAAGCATGAAAAAGTTAGGGTTAAAATTGGGTAAACTCAATTTGAGCATCAAATGGTTAAATTGTTTGATATAGTATGCTTGAATGAGGTTGAATTGATGTTGTGCATGATCAATTTCAAGAAATTGGATTGGATTCAATTTTCCCCAAATTTTGGGCATGATAAATTGGGTAAAATCAATTGAAGCATGATTTGATTAAATTGATTGATTAAGTATGCTTAAATGTTGTTGAATTAATGATTGATTGGATCAATTTGAAGAAATTATGTTTTGAACAAATTTCCCTAATTTTTTGTGTTGGCATAATGTGACAAATTTGGGTAAACTTGATTTTGAGCATATTTTGTGAAATTGGATGAATGAGAATGCTTAAAGTATGTTTAATTTAAGATTGATTGGATCAATTTGTTGAAATTGTGTTTGGAACAAATTTCCCCAAATTGCTTATGTTGGCCGAAATTAAAGAACCCTAAATTTCTTGGTGATTTTGTTTGTTTGATCATTGGATGACTTAAAACAATTGGGTAATGTTGTTTTGAAGTTCAATTGGATTGAATTTTGATTTGGAACATTTTTCCCAAATTAAAGTGGCTTGGCTGAATTCAATAGAATATGAAATTCATTGTGTTTTTTGTATTTTGATTCATTGGATGAATTTAATTGATTTGGGAATGATGATTGTGGATTCAATTGGATTGAAACCGAATCGGATTGGAAAAACCCCTAATTGCCGAGAACAAAAGCATGTAAAATGGGTTTGATTTTAATAAATTGTGTTGGACACTATTTGTCATTAAAGTGCATGATTAAGTATGCTAATTGATGTTTTAGAAATATTAATTGGGTGGTTAATTGTGTATTACACTTAGGTTAATTAATTATGGAATTTAGAATTTTATAAGTTAATTAATTGGGCTTGTTTTTGGAAATTGGGCCTTATAGGTTTTAATTGGGCTTTTGGGCTTGGTTGTACCAAGTTAGGTTTATGCCAATTTGGTTGGATCCAATTGGGCCTAAAACCGCATCCATAAAGTCCAATTATGACTTAATGGACCTTAATTATTTAATTGGGCCTAATGGGCCAAAATTAATTTAAAGGCTTATGGGGTAACTCCCGGATTGGATTTTGGTTATTCGGTTTGACCCGAGTTGACCAAAAGTCCACGCCTTAAGAAATTAATTAAAAGCCCATTAGATTTTAATTAAATAAACATTAGATGTTAATCGGGCTTTGAGACCCGTAACGATTAAATTTGGAATTTAAATCGTAAAGGTTCATTAATTAAAGTGTAATATTTAATTTGGAATTAAATAGTGAATTAGAATTAAATGTGTATTAAATTGGATTTAATTATGTAGTTTAATTTAATTCGAGAGTTCGTACTTTGAGTACTCATTCGCAAAACGAGTTTGACTCGAGCAATAATCAAATCGTTGTTTGAACATTGGATGGTCACTAATTATCAGATTAATTAATTTGATTAGATTGATTGATAACATGTTTGTATGAATACGTGGTTGCGATGCATGAATAATGTATATCGGATGGATATTAGATTGGTGGGGCAATTTTAGAAATTGTTGTAATAAATTTGATTTATTAATTGGACCTGCGTGTCCAGCCTTATCACCTTTATATTCTTTGTATTCTCTTCTCACCTATTCCCCTCAATGTAAATGAGGTTTCTTTAGAAGTGTAGTGTAAAGGGTAGAAGTAAATACATGTGCTAGCTTTGGAGAGAGAAAATGAGAGATTTGATCTAGGATCAATGTAAAGTATCCATCCGCATATCATTATTATTTTATTTTCATACTCGCTTTATTATGTGTTTAGAATGCATGTTTAAGGGTGTATGATGATGAGACCTTAACAAAGATAATTAAAATTGGTAGCCAATTTGCACGCGAAAAACCCTCATTAAATATCATGCGTTTTTTTCCTTCCATTGAGTGATTCTTACTCAAGATCCGAGATTGGCATGGGTTGTTGGCCAAAGTCAAGCCCTTGTCCGTCAAAGATGTGTTTGAATCACGAAGCTTTGTTCCATATTGGTGTCTTGTCCAAGTTGTGGTTTGTTGGCCAAAGTCAAGACCACTTCTTGTCCATCGACATTGATTACGAAGCTTCCATGGTCAATGGGTCCACGCTTGACTGGGATCATTAGGTTTGTGTGTGCCAAAGCCAAGGCCTAATTGATTCAGAGGAAAATAGTTAGGGTATATATTCGATATATAGGCATATATAAGATATATGTTTCGGACTTGGATGTCCACCTACTGGATCTAGGAGTTGGATGAGATCCAATTGATCTTCGAGATCTACCTAGTTAATTATCATACAATTTGTTGGCCAAAGTCAAGATTGTGTGATATTTAATGGGATCCTAGCCCACTAGGAAACACGGTTTCCCGAGTACTCGACAGAGGGTTAGAGGCTCGCCGAAAAATAGTGGGAGGCAAGAATTGAATTTGCAATACTCGTTCAATTACTCGCCATACGCGCTCATTCAAATTATTTCGTCATATTATTAAATGTTAGTTGGACTAATATTTAAATTGTTGTTTTAATAAACAGTTGGACTGTATTATAGTTGATTATATATAATTGGATTATATAAATCAATATATTTGAATTAATTAATTTCAGTTTACAATTGATTTTATAATTGGATTATAGTAATCAATGTAATTGAGGTTAATTAATTTGGATTATATTTGATTATATAGTTGGACTATTATAATCATTATAATAAATAGTACACTAATCGTTGATTAAATAGTTGAACTATTGTAATCAAGATAAAATTGAAAAGTTGGATATTTAAAATATAATCTTGGATTAAAATATTTTAATGATTTAATTTTCAAATTGGGAATAATTTCAGGATGGTCCTGGAAATAAAACTAATAAGTTATTTTATTTGATAAAATAATATATTATGCCTAAGCTCGGAGTTAAGCACATAAGTAGAACATGATGTTTGGAATATTCATGTAATGATAACTTTAGTGCTTAATCCATTATACTTGTCAAGTAGACTCCTTAATTTATGAATCAGAATTAAGGATTAGATCTTTAGACATGATAATGAAATTGAAGGACATATCCCAAGGAGGATTAGAAGACGTGCAAGGCTCTGACTTCAAATATGATTGTCATAATTATGTTCACAACTAATATTAAAATTGGATTTTAAATATTTAGTGTGGTACATAAATATATATATTGATGTTCAGAATCTGTTTTGAACATGATACTGACTTTAATTGAGATTTATCTACGAAATGGAAACGGGACGAAAGTCGCTGTTTTAACCATAATTACTTGAATTTAGGAACTACCTTCGGGTTAGTACCTAAATTAAGAAACTGTTATAATGTAACTAGTTTGACTAGATACATTATCTCTATATCAGTGTTTAACCCGTTGCGGGTGAACCTTTATATTCTAGAACACTAAAGTGTTTTATTATATAAAGATGATATTGAGATAAACACATTAGATGTAAATAACAGCATTTATATTTAGAATATAATAAATCTCACATATATAACATGACACATTAATAGCTCAAACTGATTTGATCAATTAAGAACTGATTGTGGCATAGTTGTGTCAGGGACACTATTAAACAAGAATCGTATATCCACACTTTCGAAGAGTGGATACTAGGACTATTTTGTTTCAAATCAAATAAAGTCTACGAATCTAGTTTATTGGGCAAAGTGCCTAAAACACTATTTACTTGGTAAAAGTGCAAGTACCACTGATCTGTTAAGCCCTAGTTCATAGTGAAGCAAGTGGGCCCATGTCTAGCTAGGCTAGAAATGGATATGAATATTTCGTGACCTTTAAGGATATGGCATCGCGTTATGGTTGTATGTTTCTTTTGAAGAACACAAATCAGAAACTTTCAAAGTTTCGACACGAAATAGACAAACAGATCCGCTATAGTATTATACCATCATGGTAAGACCGTAATGGAAAATACTTAAGCAGTAAGTTTCATATGTACATGAAAGAGTACGGTATTCTTTCAAATGAGGACTCCTCCCAGGACACGTCAGTTTGATGGTGTGTCCGAATGAAAAACTGAATTTTGTTGGACATGATAAGGTTAAATCTTGAGTCGCTCTGAGCTACTATTTCCTTCAACGGATATGTATTAATAGTGCAAGGACTTATTTTGAATAAGGTTCCATAATAATCTGTTTGACAGATAATATTAGATATGAACAGGAAAGGAAACTGGGTTTACATTCTTGAATATTTGATAATGCTAGGCATATGTTTGGATGATACCAAACTAAAACCTAAAATAGGATAAGTGCCAATTGTAGGTTATCCAAGGGATACCATAAGTATAGTACTTATACAACTCACTAAGAGAACAATGAGATTGTTGCTCACCATGCGGTTTTCCTGAGAGGAATACCGATATGCAGTGGTCAGTGGGAGGATAGTGATACTCGATAAAAATCGGAGTGATACTGTTCAAGGCACAAAGTCCTTAATGGAACTCAAACAGTTCATCAAGGACGAATCTGTACCATTAATCTTCGAATACACAGGAACCTCGTAGATCAGAGAGAGTCAGAAAACAACATGGGGTATGGGTTTCTGATCTCACCTCATGAAGATGTCAATCTTATGAAGGTATACCAACCGACTACGTTTTGAGGAAGTGATACAAGGTATCGACTCCCTATTATGGCAAAGTGCCATGAATCCGAAGTGGATTCCATGTATAATAATCATGGTAAATCCATTTGGATAATGCTTGTTGGAGCAAGCATAAGTTCTTGGAATTATCGCTTTGATATAATCATAATGGTGTATGATTTGATTCAAAACGAAAATAATTCTTGTGTATATAAGGAGGTTAGTGAGAGAGCACTGAAAATGATATTCCCATAAGACTGTCGGTGAAAGCTTGGCTTTCATAGAATTCTCCGTAGAATTCTTGGGAGTAACAACATTTATTCAAGGAATAAAGATCTACTGGGATAGATTAGTTGTTAACACTCTCTGAGAAATTGTACATTTAAAATGTACGTGATTTGGTGTCTCATACGCTTTGAGCATATGGAGTCACAATCAGATCAATCCAAGTGATAGTCACTGGATTGAAGTTAAGAACATCTGTTATCTTAGAGAACTAGAGATTTGTCTTAAACTATGGAGATGGAGAACTTGAAATGACTGGGATCATTGCTGCAAGTTTCCAAATAGTTAAATACTGCGGTACTATAAAGTTTGAAAAACGGGACAATGAGCTGGAAATGTTCCGAGCAAGATACTGTTGTCGAAGAAACAACAAATGTGGATTATTGCTGCAGCTGAGGCAGCAATAGAAGCCATTTGGGTCAATAATAAATCTAATTAGATTAGATAGAGTTCTGTTAGCTACTGAGCTGGGCGTCGGTACAGGCTGAGGAATTAAAGGTCTCATCGACGATCCAGATATATACTTCTATATTCATCTGATTCGTTCGGATCATACATCGTGGCGATGTGATGATCGTATAAATCGCGTCAGACGATGATCACGGAAATCCGCTGATGAAAACTTTTTCTCAGCAATTTGAGCAAACCGTACATAGTTTGGGTGTACGACACTTGAGTGACTGGCTATGTGCCAAGTGGGAGATTGTTGGATAATATGACCCATAGCGTCACTATTTGTACAGATCACGGTGTTGTTGTACAAATTAACTATGTGACAAGGAAATTGCACTCTCATCATTTGTGATTAGATCACCATAGATGTATAAATGAAGAGAGGTCCATATGATTAGTTCCTGGATTGAGATGATATGAGACAGTATCAGTCCATGAAGGATTAATCATTAAATATCCCTAGTCGTAGTATTATCGAGACAGGACATCGACAATGCGGAATAGGCTAGTATTGCACTTGTGCGCGTTGTGAGGGCACAACGGCATAGTTCTCATATATTTAAGTATATGATACTTATGCAAGTGCGATAGGAGGTTTGTTTCACCGATGGTACGGGAAACAGCTTCGCTCTGGATAGACCCCTCGGAATCCCATTGGTATTATGACTATGTGTCTATGGGAGGCCGAAATCAGGGTAGGTGTGTATGGTCTTAACCTGAGACTTACATCGCTAATACTTGCGACAATCGGTAGACTTTGGTCTTGGTGGTACAGGGCTTTAACCGGTTCTGCGTACACCACTTCTGGGTTTATCAGAAAGTCGTAGAGTATTGGGTGTGATGTCAAGACGGAAGTATCACTCCAGTCATAGTGGAGATGATGTCACGCAGGATACGGTATTAGTGCTCTTAAGTGCTGTGCGGCCATCGGGATATTATGACAAGGTATGTATATCCGATTATAGAGACTAGTTACCAGACATCCGACATGTGCTTCGTACGGGGCAAACAAAAATCCAGCCCCAGGCCTAGCACGTGACTATCCGATACTGGGCCGATATGCACAATACTTTGTATACTACGCCTGATACAGATCTATATATTCCTGTAAGAATATTTCTGGAGAATTGGGTAGGCAAGGCGTTTTGCTAGAAGCCAACCTTGTCTTGTAAATCGGTATAAACGTAGTACGAGGTACTTACGTGTTCGGATAGTCCGACGACCCGATTTACTGCCAACATATTCGGAGATCTCATGGGTCGCTTCCCGAAGATTCACCGATGATGTATAACTCGAACTTTAATTAATCTGGGATTAATTAGAAGAGAGAGAAAATTAATCTGGGATTAATTGCGGAGATATTTTATCTGGGATAAAATATTAATTAAAGAGAGAGAACGATTAATTTGGAATTAATCGATAAAATAATATATTCGATATATTATAAGAAATTGGATTTCGACGCGGAATTAAAATTAGATTTTAATTCGGGTGAACGAATTAATTTAGAATTAATTCGTTAGCGACGTAAATAGTGATTTCGCTAGGCGTAATCATTTAATTACGACGCGACGGAAAAATCGTTAATTTGGAATTAGCGAACCCGAGCCCGGGATTATTTACGAGCGCATTCGCATTTCGAATTCGAGTGCGGCACGCAAGTCAAATGAAGCGTCAATCGCTAGTCACATCAAGCGTCAAATCACATGTCACTTTGAGTGATGTGACAATTGGATTGATTGATTTGAGTGATTGATGTGAATAGTGATATGGTTGTTGGAAAAGCATTAATAGACTTTTGCTTTTTGACTTTTGATATATATTTGAATGAAAATGATTTATATTGTTTTGTTTTTGGAAAAAAATAAATATATAAAACTAAATCATTTTCTCTCTCTCTCTCACCACACTCACGCACTTCTCTTTTCCCTCTCTTTTCTTCTTCCTCTTCTCACGGCTTCAAGCCGATTTCTTCACAAAAATCTTCTGGTTTGACCGAAATTTTGAGAAGCAAATGAAGAAGAGTAGTGCTAGCACACACATGGGTTATATTATGGTGATAGGGAAATGAATTTATGAGCATGGAAAAGCTTGAAGCTTGGAGCTTCAATGGTGATGACCATGGCCGAATCTTGGAGGGTCAAAAACCAGTAAAACCGCACAGCCCACTGCAAGGAGGAGCTTCTACCGTGACCTTGAAGAGGAGCTAGAAGCTTGTGTTGTTTGGTGCATCAAATCCAATCATTGTGAGTATATGTTTCCGCCATTATTCCTTGATGTATTCATGCGATTTTTGTGCTTGATTTTGTTGATCTTGGGACCTATATTAGAAACCAACAGGGACGTCACATGCATTGATCTCATTTATTACTTTCCACATCTCTCTTCACTTTCGCCATATCCTACCTCTTGGTTTCTGGTTGCGCTGTCAAGATTAGTGGTGTTTTATCTTATGGGTTACTTGACAGATCTTTGTTCTTGTCGTGGCCATAGCTATGACATTTGATCTCATTGTCCGTACTGGTACTCTGTTTAACTATTTACGTATTTCTAATCTCAGGGTCTGTCTTTTTTTAAACTTACACAAACTTCTACTAATGTTGGGCTGATCTATGAGCTCTCACCAGTATTATGGACTTGCTTATCTTGGCTTGAGTCAGGTTCTTTCTTGTCTGGCCTTAGAAGCCTTATTGGTCTCTTCCTCGTTGAACCATCCCTCAAAGTTCGCTACCTTTTTCTCAAAATATAACTCTATGAGTACTAGACTTACGTACAGTTATCTTTGTCTATGCTGGTAAAAGATGGGATATGCATCTACATCTCGATGGGTATCATTGTCTTTGCTTTGTATCCTATGTCCTGGAAGAATCTATTACTCATGTAAGATAGATATTAGATAGACTCCTTCAGAATAATTTCTTCAACTTGTATTACTGAGGGGTGAGAATCTGGGTAACTTAAAGCCGTATCTATGTCGAGTTTCTTCAGATAAATTAATTAATATCTCTGCTTACGATCTTCATTTATTTACTTACGGGCATGGGTTTGGGGATCTATAATCTATTCATCCTCTTTGGCATCTCTTGTCTATTGGAACTCCCACATCTAATTCTTATTTCTTGGTTCTTTTATCTCTTTCTCTATTCTTCGTGATTCATGGGAAACTTGTTATATCTACAAGATATTTCAAGGCTATTGAATCAGTTTAGAAGAATTTTCTAATGAATGGAGGAATCCTACGAAAGGGAATGAACTTACCTAAGTCTACTCGACATTTTACTCTTACTCATGCTTGCTATATTCATTTTTACTACTATGAATTCTGGCACTTTCTTATCTATCTGATTATGTATCTCTGTCTCTTATTACTTTCGGTTACTTAAAAATCTATGCATCAGTCCTTACTTTCCTTATAGCCTTCTCTTTCCACTCCCTTAAGTGAACATTTTCAGAATCTTACTATATGTCCTTATAACTTGTCTTGAACTTCTGTTAATAGACCAGGATAACTACAGAAGAATACGTAACTAGAACAAGGATTGTGGTTACTTTTACTTGGAAGAGTATTCAGATAACTTTGGCAATTCTTACTAACCTGTCTATAGAACTTGAGAACGCACTTGAGGATCAGATATTGGAGAGGTAGTGCCTCACATACTAGTATCCCGGACATACCATGTATATAAGACACCAACACTCTACCCACTACAGTCACTGACTCCCTAGACCATGCTCTGATACCATCTTTGTAACATTCACTTTTTGGAGATGCTACCGGCAGAGAATAGGTCGTCTTATTCCCTTGATCCTCTGAATCTATGACTATGATTAACTCTACTAATCTTATTTCAAATATGATTTATGTATAGGAGTATATCCCAACTTAACATCATAAAATACATGTCAAAATCTTAACTGAATACTCAACAATGCATTTCTATGCAACTCTGTTTATGGACACTTAACTTATTACCATGACTTAAACAACACTAACGTATGCATGAAACTTCACTTTGATTCTAATTGGACTGTAACTCTTTACTCGATTTGGTGGACCATACACCCCAGTGACTGCCATCAGTATCCATCATCTCGAGCTCGTCCTCCGGGTATACCTGTAAAATAAAAAAACCTAGGAGTGAGAGGGCTTAGATCGTTTAACGATCTAGTGAGTGGACGGTTTAAAACGAAAAACTAAAATACTTTCGAAATTTATTGTTGTAAAACTGAAGCCTTACAAGAAAACGGTATTTTCTGAAAACTCTTTCTTTTCTGAAAATCAATTCTCTTTCTGTGAAATTTTCTAGAAACCTTACTTTATGTATCACTCTGAATTCCTTATAAAACTGTTTCTTGTGATGACTCTTTCATAAATCATCTCGCATCCCGCAACTTTAAAAGAGCCAAGAGTCAAAGAGTCTTTTGATAGAGAGAAAGCAGGTCGGCACCCGACCAAGTAAATGAATTGTAACGGGAAAATTGTAAGACCTGAGGTGTCTTTTTACTCTTTTTGAGCTCAGTACCCCAGTTATAGCTCGGGTCGATCTTGTCCCCGAGCAGGTAATAAAATACCCAATTTCTCATGTTGGAGCCTCTCCATCGAACCACGTAGATTTTGTGCATTTCTTGTCTGCCTGCTAAATTTGCATTTGGTTCCCTACTAACTAAATAAAATCACTGTTGAATGAGGTCTATTCGAGGGGTCAATTTTCCGTATTGCCCATGAAACAAAAAACAGTCATCAACATATATTTTTCCTACTAATATTATCATTCTGTTAAGTTTTGCTCGATTAATGTTTCTTTTGGCATTGATAAAGATATTAATACTGGTTTAGGTATCCTTTTTTCTCTGGAAAATGAACCTAAAACCATATTCTTTATTAGAGAGTTCCTATTTTTGGTTGGGCTAAAGCCAATTTTGATGGTCTTTCAATCCTGATATTGCAGTATGTGAGGGTGTTTTTCGCGATCATATTGGCACTTATTTATGTGGTTATGGTCCTAATCTTGGGATCAATACAGCTTTATTATGCTAAATTGTTGCAGCTATTCTTTCTGTGGAATTAGCATATTATAGAGTCTGGTAACCTTTGGATAGAATGTGACTCTATGTTGGTGATTCAGCTCTTTACTATCCGCAACCTTGTCCCTCTTTAGACTCTGCGACACAGTCAATTACTTGAAGCTTTCCAAAATGAATTTCCATATCTCTCATGCCTACCAAGAAGTCAATTAAGTTGCTGATTGTTTTGCCAATAATGGTTGTGCTTGTGCCGCTTTTACTTGTGAGATGTAGCTCCCTCACAATCTTTGAAACTTCTTTCTCGTGATGCAATTGTTTTCCTAATTATATATTCTCATGATTGTATCTTTTTTTTTTTCATTTAGAGTTTGTTTAACGAAGGTTTTGGTTGGAGATCGATACTCTTTTATTTTTCATGTTCGTTATAGGTTTATAGATCAATACACGTTTTTAACGAGGGTGGTATCTTCCTCTCTCATATTAGGATGATTTTCATTCTTTATCTCCATATTTATTAAACTTTTTATATTTTTATTTAAGGCATTACTCATGACGAGGTATAAATAGCATATGATTGGGATTTAAGATCTTTTTGTAATTACGTATATTTGGCTTGCGGATTCTTTGACTCCCTCTCAAACATGGGTAGATTTGCAGAAAACCTTGAAATTATCTTGTTGTACTCTATAATTAATTAGACATGGAAGCATGTTATGAGTGTCAAAGAAAAAAACATGGAAGCATCTACAAAATGGGAAATATAATTAAAATTACTCAATGATCCATACTACTATTTTCTTCATTAAGCTTCTAGGTTACTAGCTAGGGTGGGCAATAAGCATTAAATTATGCCTCAAAATAATCAACAAATTACATTTAATTAAGGAGGAACGAGTGGGGTAATTGTAGAGGATGGACCTCTCAAGTCATAAGCTCTATATGGAAATGAAGTTTGATATACGGTCTTGAATATAATATTTGATTGTTTCTACTTCGTAAAGAAGAAAAAAAAATAGGTGTTGCATGGCTGAAATTGCGTATCTCCGCACAAAACTTTATTAATAGTTCCCAAGAATTGCAGTTAAGATATCAATTTTCTTAGCTACCGTTCCAGCCATGCAAAGCCTATTGTTTTTTCTTCCATGCGAAGTCGGTAGATGTGTATCTCCGTACGAAACTTTATTATTAGTCCCCCGAGAATTGCAGTTCAGATATCAATTTTCTTAGCTACTATTCCAGCTATGCATCAATTTTATTATAATTACGTCTTCTTAATCACAATTAAACATCCCTTTCTGTACATAAAAGACAAAATTCATGTTATAAAGTACGGTCAGAAAGTATTGATGTACGTAAGTTTATCATATTCTTTTCTATAAATAAATTATTTTTAAAGTTCGTGACCAATCAAATAACAAATTAACAGACATATTTTATGTCTAAAAAATATACTAATCATAAAATACATTATATGTCTAAAAAATATTTTTAATACGTAATACATGTAATTTATAATCTATTTTAGTCTACGTTTAATATTCATATCAATTTTATACTCATTCTCGTAATTAAACTGTTTTTGTCTATAACTTTACGTATGCAGGAAAATCATAAATATACATTTTTTATTTTGTTTAATGTAGTGAATGGAATTTGACTCCAAATCGATTACAAAACAAGAGTAAACCGTTGAAATTCAGATAGAATTAGATACCAATTATTGGAGGATAAAAAATGCATGAAAAATGTGCAATATAATTTATGCATGCATCTACTCTAATAAATATTTGGCGGTGTAAGAGGGACAAGTGATGTGTACAGCACAAGAATCACAGATCCACGTTATTCACGTTGAAAGCCCCACCTATCAAACTTGGCACTGTGCCCCCCAAGCATCTGAATGCCTTGGCACAAGACATGAAATGTTGCATTGTATGGCCGGAATCGGCGGGAAACGGAGGAGAAAGGGCGTGGTCTTCGTGTCCCAATCCCAGCTCATCGCTTCGATTCACAACAATTCACATCCTGAATCGAAGTTTGTGGAATGTATTACAATGCTACGAGGGTGGTTTTGTTGGAGCTCGGTTTCATGTAAAACGAGGTAAAACCAAGTTGTGAACAGTGGCTCACGAGTTCGGTTGCTCCGATTCGAATTCCGTCGATTCATACGCGTTCGTGAGAGAGTTCGGAGTCTCTTGATTGCCTTGAAATTAAGCTTGGTAAAACATTGCAGTAAAAATTCATTAATTTGACGTAATTAGAAAATGTGTGGATGCTTCCATTAGATTTGTAAAGTAGTGTACTGATTTATATTGAGTTGATTGAGCATGATTGTATTGAATAGGTGTTGGTAGAATTCGAGTGAAATCAAAATGAATTAGATTTATCTGACAAGTTATGTAAGTTTCCAACAAAATCTGGTTTCGCGTATGTCCATGTTTTGATGAATGTAATGATAGATATGGGTTAGTTATGATGTTATAGTTCAGGATCCTTCCATAATATTTTAGAAAAAATTCGAAAGATTTTCCGAAAACGTATAATTTGAGTATTTAAGCTAACTGGTTAACTTAGAACAGTGTATAATGGTATATTAAGAGTATTAGAATTGTTTAGGGAGAAACATGCAAGATATGAAAGATTCCGGATCCATTTATAACATTTTCAGACTTTTTGGAGGATTTTATGAAAGTTGGCCGGAAACCGAATCTTATGCTATGAATATGTTATATATGATCTCTTAATAGTAATGAAATTGAAATCGTTGAAAACAGACTCGATTTGGATGTTCTAGGAAGGCCGAAATATTTATTCTATTAAGTTACTTTTCGCCGTTCCCAGTACGCGACGCGACGCTGGCCCTTGGGGATCGTGACGCTAGTCTATTTTCTAGGATTCAAAACTTCCTTCCCCAAAGTCTATCTTACCCCAAATGCATTACCAACACTTCTATATCAAAATCATTACACAATCTATTCCCTTAAACTTTAACTTCACATATTCTATACCAAGTTATCATCCAAAAACAGTTCTTTAATCTCATCATTTTTGTTTTTAGCTCAACACTTAAGATTTTCAAAATTTTGGCATTTAATTCTACAATCAATTTCTTTATTTACCCATCACCAAAATGTAATCCCTAGCATGCCAATATCTCTATTCTATCATCATACTCTTAGAATTTTACAATCCATGTTTTGGGTCAAGTTTTCTTACCTTGATTTCTTCACACTCTTCGAGTTTCCAATGGTTGTTAATCTTCTTCTTTGCTTGATGTAAGAGTATTGGCATTTGTTTCCTCTTCTTTCCTTCCTTTTTTTTCCTTTTTCTTTCTTCTTCTTTCCTTCTCATTCTTTCTCTTATCCCGCGTTTCTCTCTTCTCCATATTCTTAGCGATGCTTGAATAGTAGTCATATTTATACTAAGGCTTAATTACCTAATAAGTAATGTTTTAAATTTTCAAGGAAAACTAGAATTTTGAAGAAATATGTAGAATTCTCTAGAATCATCCCCGGTTACTTATCATCTAGATTTTTTATATACGTTTTTAACTTACATCTGGTTCGAATTTGAAAAAATATTCAATGTAAAATTTGTAGTTATCGATCTTAGATTTTCGACGATATAAATTCATAAAAATCGCAGTTCGTATGAGAAAGTTATGATCCAAATATCATGGATTGTCTGAAGTAGAACATCGTACTATCTCATATTGGAATCTCGAAGAATTTTCCGATTGTTCCTAAAGTTATTTCATGAGTATACATGTGTCTAAGCATAATTTATATTATGTGACACTCGTCCCACAATATAACAGTAGTTGAGATTTTTGATTGTTACAAATTCTCCCCCCTTAAATAGGATTCGTCCTCGAATCCTTTATGATACTGAGCTTGATACTACGACCTCTGGGAATTTCTTATCTTGATATACTCTATTCGATTCTTAAAACTGAAAACTTAATCCTTTGAAGTCATCTTTAGAACCCTTCTCTCTTCTATAGAAACATAGTTTGTATAATCTACATACTATCTTTACAGAGATGTATTCCTTCACAGAATTTATTATCCATAAAAGTTATTCATCTCTTATTCTTCCACTTGATAACGTCCTAACAAGATGTAACTTCATCTCTTATGGTCTGAACACTTATTCTTCTCGAACTGGTGTCTAGGTGGATTACTTCTTTCTATCTAACACTTTATGATTGTCTTTTACTTATTTCCTTCTTTTCTTTAAGGGCTTAGTACTTCTTTAAGATTTCATGAATAACCATTCATTCGATATTTTTTTCCACAAAAGTATATTCAACTTATAAAATCTCGAATAAACTTGTTGCATTCATGCTGGTGTAGACCTATCCACGGCTGTTCTACATGAATCGTTTATTTTCATCTCTTATCTCTCTTGACAGGTTATTACTAACTCTTAGATATCGCTTGGGGCTTCTGCGATTCCTTGCAGTTAGCATATCACTATTATACTTTGTACCACAATGAATAACCTTTTTTCTTTCCTCAGTTTTAAGTATACCTCAAGTTCTTCACTTTATTTTTTTATAGTATAATTCCCTTGATGGTCTTACTGAGTGTATCCTTAATTTCCTTCTTATCCAACGCCTTCCCATGTTGAAGGGTGATTATGTCTCCTATTGTTAGGTTTCTTGACGTTCCACCATAACTCTGGAATAAAAATACACAAAGATAATCATTGTTGCTAATAAAAACGATCGTCCCAAAAGATTTTCAGTTTTACTTGCTCAGCCTAAGCTTGGCATTTATTCTATTAGTTTGACTATTTAACTGTCTATTTCCTTATTGGTAACTTTCCATTACTTACGGGCTTCAACCTCTAGGTTCTACTGTCTTCATCTTTATATTTGTTGCTAAAATAAATCTGATTATCTTTCCTTTGCACCGCCTTGTTCCCTTAACCTTCTTATACTTAAAATTTCTTTCTTAAATTATCCATATAGTTTCATCTTAGTTTCTTTGTGCATCTCCATGTTATTCCTTCATAATTTCGTTCCTAGTCGTATTTTGTCTTATTGCATAGCAAAGGAACTTATAAGTTAAAATTGCTACCTTCTTTTCGTTTACTATCTGATAGAATTCCAATCTTATTTCGATGTTTATAAAGCCTGTTATTCCGTAGTACTCTTAACTATGTAAAATTTATTTTTATATTTGTGTTCCTTTGTCATGATCAATTTTATATCTTTTCTATTGTCATTTTACTAGGACAGTCATATTTCCAAATATTTTACTTGTCTTCTATCTTCTTTTTTGCTTTATTCTATACGTGGGACTTCTACGGTCTATGTCTCTGTTTCCTGATCCAAAGGATATCATCCTTTACATGTTTCTAGTCGTGTCTAACACTGATCCTTTGGCAATCCCGTTATTGTTTGACTAATACTTTCTCTCTTAATCGTCTCGTATAGATCATCTTTTTTCTAAATCTTTTTCTTAGCACCATTTTCTCCTTCTACCCTGTTTTTGTACTATATCAGAAGATTTTATGTTTCAGTCCTACTTTTTTTGCATGTCCATTTGTTTATGGAATATCTTTGGGGTAAATACCGAGGTCCATCTTTGTTGCTGTTGTTTATTATGGGTTGGGAGGGTGGGGCTTGGTCCCGAAACCTTTGCAGTTGTGCTGACCTCACTAACTATCCGTGCTATACCTGCATGTCCAGCTCATCAATAAGTCTGTAAATCTCATGTTTACTAGTGTCGATTTCCCCACTAAGATACTTCTGCTAGATATTATCTGAATTTTCTTCTATTTCTACTTCATTCTTGATTCATTTCCTAACTATCGATCATTTTACCTTTTATTATAAACCTTCTATAGAGTAATGCTCTCTAAAATACTCTACCATGTCACCTATGTATTCCTTCTTGTTAGTTCCTATTGTTTAACCATAGAAAGCTTTGTTAATAAATATTACATTTATTATGAACCTTTTCTAAAATCATGCTCTCTAAAAGCTCCATTATGTTGCCTATATAACTTTTCCTATCAGTCTTTGTTGCTTGACTACCTTAAGTAGTTACTTTTTCTCAAAGACCTACTATACTCCTTCTTATTATTTCTCCTTAAGAAGCTTACTCTGCTAAATAGATTTCTTTCTTCTCTCAGTTCCTTGAACTCATTTCATCTTTATTCTCCTGAAAACTCTATCAGCTTTGATTTCTTAGCATATTTCTACTAAATTTTTTGGTTCAGGTGCTGCTCTCCATCTATTTCTTCCGTCTCAATACAATAAGACTATTTGAGAGTTATCTATTATATTTGTGAGAGTCACTTTTCATAGGTCCCTTCGTACTTTTATGCCTTAACTCCCTTAAGGGTCTCCAATACAATGTTGACTTCTAGATTTGGCTCGACTCACCATGACCTCAAATTATGCTATATCATGCTTCTTATCTATGCTCTGTTGAACTCATTGGTTCGGATGTCTAGCTGTCTCGCGATTCATCTAATTTGCCAAATGCACTTCCTTGCTGTTTCTTCTCCTTACTAAGCTCCAAGTATAGAGGTGAGTATATATATTCCATAGGGAATCTGTGAATACTCATCTCTGTTATTTACTATTTGTCCCATTGGAAACTATATCGACTATTCCATATCTCCGAGTTCCTTAATATTTATTAATCAACTCAAAGTCTTCATTTACTTATTGTCTTCAAGTTACATTATCTATTCTTGTTATCTGATCTTCCTTACTACGAGTCGTATCCTTTTGAATTGTTCTCATCTCATATCTCTTGGTTTTAAATCATATACCAAGGCTAGTGGTGGCTCGTTCTTCTTGGCTACTTCCTAGATTTCTACTCTCTGCTCTTGCGATAGGCTACAACTTTGCTATCAAATCTCATTGTCCATACTAGCACTTTTCATTAAATCTTATGTGTTTCTGATCTCACGAGTCTATCTTTGTTCTTACTAGTACTAAAACTTGCCAATCTTAGTCTAAACCAAATTCTGCCTTCTTTAGCCTTGGCGACCTTCTTGATTCTATCCTGGATAATCTATTGTCCATTATCTTTTATTTCTATCTTAGGACAAACTCTCACTAGGCTTTATTATGGTTATCTTTGCCTATGCAGAGAATGGCTGGAACTAGCATCTTACGTTTTGTTGGACATCGATGTCCTCAATCTGGCATTCTGTATGAAGGTGGAATTTATCACTCATGTAGGATAAGTATAAGATAGACTCTGTTAGAACAACTTTCTTAGGTGAAATCACTAGGTGGCGAGGACTTTAGTAGGCAGAGCCTCATCTATATCAGTTCATTTGGTTAAGGCAATTGATCATTTCTCTTTACGGCATTTCTTTGCTTGTTTATAGGACCAAGTTTGGGTATCTAGAACTCTACATCTTTAGAGGCATCTTGTGTCTAATTTATCAGCTAATACCGATTCTTGTTACTTTTATCTTTCTATTTATTCTTCATGATTCGGGGGAAACTTGCTATCTTCACGAGGTATTCGGAAGCTACTGGATTCGTTTGGAAGAATTGTTTAAAGAGAAAAGAATTCTATGAAAAGAAAAGGAAACTTACTTAAGTCTGTCAGACATTTACTCTTGCTCGGGCTTATCCTATTCTCCTTACTTATCTGTTTCTGTATCTTTATCTATTATTGACTCTGGTTGCTTGAACATCTACGTATAATTCTTTACTCTTCTTATACGTAGATGTTTTCTTCTCCCAGTCCTTTATGCATCTATTCTTAGAACTTTTACTATATGTTCTCCTTATTATCTATGTATCCTTATGTACTTTTCTTTCTATCTTTCTTTTTCTCTTCCTACTTCTTTGGGAAAAATATCCTTAGAATTTTACTGTCTATCTTTATAACTTGCCTTGGACATTTCGAAATTTTATCGAGGTAACTATGGAAAGATCTTCACAGAATAAAGTTACAGTTAGGGTTGGTGCTCTGAGCGCCAACCCGGATCGTATTTATGTCCAATTCATGAATACGAGTAATATATTTTCCATAATATTACTAATCTAAATAGTAGCACCTCTTGTCTTTTATATACGTATTCGATCTAATTTCGATTAAATTGATTAGATTGAAACTAAATCTAGTTTAGTGATATGTATATATATTAGACAAAGACAACATGATTTACAACGTAATACGCAGTTACAACATAGTTGCTAATTGACATTGGGAAGTGTCACTATAAGTTGTATATCCTTAAATTAAGTTCCTGGCCAAGATTTACTGACACGGGTCAGTTAGTAAAATCCGCTGAGACCAGTACATGTCGTATATCAGACTTGGTCTGATGGTTTATCCCAATGAACCATGAGTCTTCGGAGACTCGTATAGACGTGTAGGTGTTTATTTGATAAACACTGAATGACTCATCGAAGATTTCCTAATATATGGTATACCAATGTCAATAAGATATTCTCGGATTGAGTAGCATAATGATTCCTTGACTTGAGATACCACTGTGGATATATGAGTTATCCTCCACACTTAGATGCGATAAGTGGTAAATCTATCACTATTTCCCACTCATTTAACCTAATATTTTGTATAGTTTCTTGAGTTTTGTGAATATTTTGATGTGTTCTGTGTTATTTTGTAGATAAATAAAGTTTCAGGACATTCTGGAGGTGATTTGGAGCAAAATAGTGAAAATTGGCAAAAAAATGGCATTTTGGTAATTTGGGCGCGTCGCGACGCCTCACATGCGCCGAACAGTGCTAACGTGCGCTGGGTCCACAAATCAGAATCTGAGAAAATTTGACTTTGCTAACGTGTGTCGTGCCACGTGTCACCATCACAGCCGATCTGCTAATATGCGCCGTGCCACATGTCATCATCACACGGTGCCGATAGTCGCCATCGCCACGTGTCACCATGTGTCACTCCACGTCATTGCCACGTCATCGTCCACATCATCAGGTTGACCGAGTCAACGTGCCACGTGGCTGCCACATCATCATCAACCAATCACAGTGTGCAACGTGACGCGATTCTATGGTGCCGACGGTCAAATTGCCATGTGTCGCCACGTCAGTGCCACATCAGCATCAATGATTGGCTCTCTTATCCCTATCTGACACGTGGCGGATAAGAATCTGAGCCGACCAATCAGAACCCGCCACGTGTCATAATAATTGAGTCCCAACCACTTTGCCACGTGTCATCTTATCACCTTATCCAAAATCTGAAACTGACGAACCAGAGCGTGCCATGTCGACAAACCGCGCGTCGCGACGCGCGACCCCTACTGACCCCTATAAATAGAGCGTGAAATTCCAGTTTCAGTTGTACCATTCTCTCTCATCTCTTTGATGTAAAGAGGGAGTTTCTCTCTCTAGTTTCTTTTATTATTTAGTTTCTAGTTTTGTAAATAATTTTAATTACGTTCTGTAATAATAATAATTTACTTTCTTACTTCTTACAGTTTTTTACTATTCACCATGAGGAGGTAACTTCCCCAGCTAGGGTGAAAGGTAATTCTTTTACTATTGCTATTTAGATTAATCTCCCTTAAATATAATATATTCACTATTTAAAATATTGACTTAAAAAGGATACCGGCAGATTGGTCGGTTGGTAATTCATTTTAATCTGGTTTAAACCTGACTAATCAAGGATACCGCCAGATTGGTCGGTTGGTAATTAAATTTTCTTACCGCCTATATGGCAGGTTTATTTTGGTTCCGCCTTAATGGCTGGTTGTACTTAATTTGACTTAATCATGATACCGCCTATATGGCTGGTTGGTAATGTCACACAAGTTTATATATTATATTATGGGAGATATCTAAATAGTAAATAGTAAAAGTTGATCCTTTTACCTTAGCATTTTATTTTATTTTACTTTTCAACTTTTACTTTACGTCTTTTACTTTTCAGCATTTTTACTTTATGTCTTTTACTTTTAAGTTTTTACTAGCCCTAGTTATGTGTTAGTTATCTGGGGTTGTGATGAATTCTAATATCACCGGTTTATAAGGGGTTATTTTATAGTTTGGGTAATTTAAAGGTATACTTATTAAGTCTTAAGCTTAATGCTTCTTGTTGTCTGATCACCAATAAGATTGATGTGGTAAATCTAAAATGAACTAGACATAGGGATTTTAGGTTTCAACCTTAGACTTAATAGCCCACGATCTTCCTTGAGGATATATAACCCTTTAATAGATTTCCTTACAGGATAGACATATACCTGTCGGGCGAGGGTAGCCATAATTGGAACTTAAACTTAATGAATCCAGATAATTTGGTTGACATAGACATATGGTTCAATTGGGTTAAACTGGGTATTTGCGTCTGACCATCGACAGAGGCTTTTGCATAATTTCGTGTTCCAGGTTAGTAAACTGATTTATTACACAAACATAAAATAATCACTTCATCTTTTAAAAGATATTAGAATGATTCACAACCCTAGATCTTTGTGTCTTTTGTTATTTTCCTTAGTATTTTCTTTTGTCTTTTTCTTTATTTATTTATTTAGCAAATCTACAATCAACCAAATCAATCAAGCAATCATTCTCTTCTCCCTCAAATTAGATATATGTAAATAAATAGTATCAATAATTAATAACAACAGTAGGAATTAAGTCCTCGTGGGATCGATATTTTTATACTACTAAAACGAACGTGCGCTTGCGTTATACGTTTGTGTTTACGCTGGTCAAGATGACAGTCACGTCACTGATATATTTAGATCCGACCTCCGCCTGTTCGTTGGGTGTGGACTCATACTCATGATATCCTGTGAGTATCAACAAAGGATTTGTCAGCTCTGTGTACAGAGCATATGTAGTCCATAATTGATTAGCAATCTGTTAAATCTGTGGCCATAGTATACTTCGGAAGTGAGTTCCGAATGTTATTTAGAGATTGCTAATAGATACGTCGAAGAGATAATTCCTATAGAGATTTGACGTTTATATCTTTATCTGTGGTCGTCATAATTTACGGGTGGGTGAATTATGGACATGAAATTTGATTTCGTGACGGATATGCATAAATCTAGAGAGTCTCACTAATGAAATATATTCGTAGAGCACTAGGGCAACTGTTATGAATAATACTGATTATTTATAACTCGTTTAATGGTTAAATGAAAAATACATACAATCGGGACCTAACGGTTATTTCTGAATTAATGTGTATTTGTATTTAATACTTGATTGTATTAAATACACATTAATAAAATATCAAACTGTGATATTTGGCATATATCATTAATATATGTATTTGAGATATTTAATATAAATATAATACATATATTTAAGATATTTGTATATAATTATTTAATTATTAAATAATTAAATTAATTAATAAAATAAATATCTTTTGTAATGATTTTGCTTTTATATGGCTTGATATTATTGGAACACTTTTATGGTTTGCTTTATTAAAGATAATTGTTACTTTATTAAAGAAAAACTTGTTCCAATTAAAATGCAACAAAACTAAATAATTGTTATTTGATTTTTTGGTGCAAAATTCGGCCATGGTGGGAATTGGATAACAAAATTGTTTAGTCATTTTTCACACACACACAAGTTTAACAAAATTTTACAAAATGAGTTGAGAGAGAATTGAAGAAAGAAAGGAAATTCAAAGCTAAAATTTTGGAATTTTTGTATGTTTCTTATACTTTCTTCTACATAGAAAAGGTTTCTATTATTCTTAACTTCAAATTGTATTGTTAAGTTTATTTCTCTACTCTTTGAATTTGTAATTAAATTTGTTGGAAGCTTATTTGAGGATGTTAAGCAAGTATGATTAATTTATTTGCTTATTATTGTAATTAAGCTTAGTAAATTATTTAGAAATTTAAAGTTGACATTATAGAGTTGATTAGCTATTTATAATTAGCCTATAATTGTTCTTGATTAATTTCATGATAGTGAGACTTGATTGGTGTGGTAATTGGATGATTAAAGTGTTGAATTTTGTCAATTTAATGTAAATTATGTAATTGCACTAATTTATGAAATTAGGGTTCTAAACCTATTCCAATTTTGGGGCTTTTATATATATGATATAATTTGATGTGTATTTGATGTATGTCAAAATTTGGAATTGATTGGATTTGATCTTGATGTGTTTTGAACAAATTGCAATTAATGAAAAATATTTGGCAGTTTCGGTAATTCTGGAAAAGTTTATGGATTTTGTTGCAATTTCTAATTTCATGTATTAGACATGTATAAATCATTTTGGGATTGATTTGGAATCACTTAAAAATATGATTTAGAGGTCTCACGGCAATTAATGATAAATCTGATTTTTCAGATTAAAATTCAGTTTTTATTTATTGAGTAATTAGAATAAATTGATACAAAAAGGTAGGGATTCCGGGGCAACCCGAATATTTATCGAAAATTATTTCGGAGTGAAAATACGTGAAAACGGTGAAGAACGGCGTTACCGGGTAACGGCTGCCCAAACAGTGAATAAGGCACTATTCGGGCAGCCCACGAACTGTCCAAATATTTTTTAGGCGGACCTGGGCAGTCCCCATGTGCATTGGTCGGTCGGTTCTGCCGGAAAACGCGTTTTATGCTATTTTGTGGAAAAATATTTTCGCAAAGGTTTCGCGGTGTTTCTATATTATTTATGTCATTATATTATATCGAATAAATATTTTTAGGTGAAATACGAATGAATTATCAATATTGGATATTGAATAATTTATTCGTAAGTTAAAAAATTTTAAATTAGGATTTCGCCCGAACAACGCTTCTTCCGATGCGCCTCCCTGATTTGACTCCAACAAAATGGTATCAGAGCGAGTCTAATCCTGGACACCTGATATGATTAGCCCTTTAAAATTCAATGTTTAATTTAATCATTACTTAATACATGTATGTGTTTATTTAATTTGATTAAATAAAGTAAAATCATCTTTTGTTGGAAAATCCCCATTTAAATAAGGTTTTAAGAAAGTGACTAGTATTAGGAATACTTGTTTCTTCGTCCACCTTGTCAATACGGATGTAAATGTTTTCATGATGTTATGGTTATAACGTGCCAAAGTTGTGCAGTTATGGTTGAAGGTAGTTAATTTGCGCTGGTAGAACTTATATGATATGAGACAAATTCAAGTGAAAATGGAAATCCTGAACGTTCCAAAGCTGTCAGGACTACATCGGTAGCTTGAGTTTGTCATTGACAAGTATAACCTTGATACACCTCCTTGTGAATGTGTCAAAGCTGTCATAATGAGAAACGATCAGGACTGAACCCATGAGTCACAGTGAGTGTGATTGACAATGAGTTGTCTACCTAATGAATATACGTAAGCGAGAATGTGCCAAAACTGTGAGTCGAAATATATTCATAGGGTCCACTTCCCATTATGGAATTCAATTTAATTATTGAATTCTCATTTCCGTTGGGGATTACAGTATTACGTAAAGTAGTGGGAGACACTGCTAGGTTAAAAATCCTTAACTTATGCGGTGTGTAATATTATGTAAATTATCGCTCATGTTGTTCCTTATTCTATTAGTTTGATAGAATTAAACTTTTATCCACTATATGAATATTATATATATTTTATGACTTCAATATGGTTGCAGATTTCTAGAATAGGTTCTAGATTAGAATAGGTTTTGATATAATCCTTCTAGACAGAATATTTTCTTATGCAGTAAAGATTGACATGAATTAGTTCATGTCTCGAGATTCTTCACTGGCATTAAGAAAACCCCATTAGGTATTTGTTTATCTAATAATGACGTTTCTTGGCTCCAGTGACATTCAGAGGTCACGTGTCAGCCACTATTTGTTTTTCGATTATTTGCAAATGTTGTAAATAATTTGAAAGTAAATAACAAAGCTAAAGAAAGAATATTCGTATAGTTATGTATATAAAATATTGATTTTCACAATACGACAATTGTAGATATTGGATATCAGATCTCTCGTCTAGTTATTTAAAATATTATTGAATGATTGTTTCGATATTTGATATCACAACTTGCGACTATTTGATAGTTACTTGTTCTTTGTAAACAATTGTTACATATTTTAAAATGACTAGCAGTGTCATTTACGAATAGATAAACATTAAGAAAAGTATTTGGTTAAATAAACAACTTAGAACATTCTTTTATGAGATTTTATCACTTAAGTATTATATGCTTATTCCATATGGTAAAGGATGGTCTTATACCAGATCACACCACATATCCTTATCCATTTAATGAATATTGTATTCGAGAAGGTGATTAAATCTCATTTAACCAATGATTGTCATTGGAACAAAACATTTATTAAATTGATACATTGGATGTATGTAATTTAATGTATTGTAAATTACTTAAGGTAGTTTTCTTTACTTCGTAACTTAGTCAATGAACTGTCGTGACTTAGTTACGTGTTTCTAATGAAACGCGAATAGAATATTTTGACTGGTTCTAAAGATATTCGATCTGAATTTTGAAAATTGTATCTTTAAAATTCATCGTGAGTCTTTGAATTGTTCAAAGATGTTTGATACGATCAAACATATGAATTTATGACAATTTGTTCTAAGGTAATTCGAAGAATATAATTCTTACATCAATATTATTCTTCCACGATTCCATATTGACGAAATTTGTGAGTGGAAGAAATCAGATCTTATATGATTTGATTCGTTTGATATTGAGTGTTACCGAATTAGTTTCAATACTCTTGGGATTATGCTCCAGTAACACTAATTCATCCTTTTAATTTAGGTTCCATTAGTTTTTACAGTTACATATATGATATGTATAAGTAGAAAATTTGAATATTGAAATATTTGAGATTTGAATCTTTCTTTTGTATAATGGCTATATAATCGATAGTACTTGCACCTTGGAGGTACGAGTATAAGTTTATCATTTATTCTATTCAATAAAATATTGTATTCAATTTGATAAAATATCTTTTCTACGATCCCGAATAATAAAATTGTTTTTTACTTAGTGTGTAACATTGGATGTTGACTATTGTAGAAAAGACTTGACTTATTGAAGTCAAATATGGTGATAAACTATAAATGGAACTACATAATTAATAAGATGAAAATACCCTTTTATTACTTCGATATAAGTGTTATAGGATGTCAGAATCATTAGCAAAGTATTTGATACTTAATGGTTCTTCTGTTTTCTTATCGAAGAAAATTATCCTATAACTTATAGTGGAAACGATATTTGATATCGATTCCGGAAATTAGTATTAGACCATAGATCTAAGATTGTTCATAGCTTATTACGATCAAGTTTGGAACTTGATTGAGCTTTTATTATGAATCGTTCATAAAATGTGCAAATGGTTTACGCAGCAAAAGCACAGTGAGCTTATTAAAGGTTTGACATTTATAGTATGATAGTGAGAAATGTTATACTCAGTAATCTATTGTAGATTCTGAGGAAACTTGTCTCTAGTCGCACTGATTGAACAATTTAAGATCTGTTGGTTAATGATAATATTAAATTTAGTATCTTAGCTAAAGAATACAAAGTGGCTTTTTTGAATGACTTCTTCGGATAAGAGATCAGTTGTGATTTCTTTGATTGAAGAGTACATTCTGGAATGGCCCTAGAGTTTGTATTCTGCTAAGATTATAATTTGGTATATTAGCTTATAGAGCCTATTGTAGACTCAGATGAGCTTTCTGGAAATGTGTGTTTTCTAATTTTGATATCAGTTAGATTGTCTGATTTTATCAAATCATAGAGAATACATATGAGATAGAAAGGTTAGTGGGATCGTACAAATTTATTTCTAGTATTTTACATCATAATGACATTATCAATATTAAGGTAATAATGAGATGTTTATAAGGTAAAAGGTTTACCTGATTCTTAATTTCTCCATGAAAACAGTGGGAGTGGTCTCTATTATATTCAATATAAAGTTTTATCTATGATATAAAACTAAGAGACTTGTGAGATACTCCTATTAATCGTACATGAGATATGATCTAATAAATGACACAACAAGACTATCTGTATGGCAGTTAGTATAACTGTTTGACAGTTAGTGTGTGTCTTATGTATAATATTCATCTTTCGTAAAAGATGATTCCTTTTTCGAAAGAGATGTTGAATAAAATGTCTAATCAATCTTATGGATGATGGCATAATGAACACTATATTGAGTACGATAAGAGATTTCAATTTAATCATAATGGTTACGATTTATTTTGATATCATCTAGACCATAAGATGTGTCTTGAAACATGTTCTTTATTATCTTTGAGATATTAAGAACGAGTTTCTGATTAATGGAGAATAAAGTTCGCAACCATTATGGTCAGATTAGTTTTAAGTCTAATTATGACGTTAGACAGTCTACGTAAAAAAGAGTCAGAAAAGATGTAGTGGGAGTGTCACAGATGATTCCACTACAAGAGTGGAGTTAGTTCTAACTTATGAAGTATTGACGTATGAAGTTGCGTAATGACATCGAAGATTAGAAGTTTGTTATTAGTATTATGTTTACGGTTGTCTACATAGTATTTTGGATTTGATCCGTAAATACTTAGACAACTTAGAAGCTGAAGCACAATGTTGATATGGCATCTGAGTCATATTGATATATAACTTAGTTTCTACAAAAATATGAATGATGCTTGCTAAGGAAAATGATTGTGTTTGTTGGACAAAATCAATATGTCATAACAAGCTTACTTGTTGTTACCTACCTCTAGAGCGCTATGTGAGTTCTTGACGGCCATGAGTATGTGATACATATTGGGATGTGTATATTATACCATGGAATGACTCTAGAGAAAGTGTGAGAAATTGTTATGGTTGGTGCTCTGAGCGCCAATCCGGATTGTATTCATGAATCGGACATAAATACGAGCAATACATTTTTCCATAATATTACTAATTTAAATGGTAACATTTTTTTCTTTTATATACGTATTCGATCTAATTTCAATTAGATTGATTAGATTGAAACTAAATCTGGTTTAGTGATATGTATATATATTAGACAAAGACCCCAGGATTTACAATGTAGTGCGTAGTCACAACATAGTTTGTAATTGACATTGGGAATGTTATTTAGAGATTGCTAATAGATACGTCGACGATATTATTCCTATAGAGATTTGATGTTTATATCTATATCTCTGGGATAATCCAGATACCTGTGACGGAGGGATTATACGTATGCAATCTCCTCGACCTGTATGATTCAGTGAGTTTATCTGTGGTCGTCATATTTTACGGGTGGGTGAATTATGGACACGAAATATAATTTTGTGCTGGATATGCCTGAATGTAGAGAGTCTCACTAATGAAATATATTAGTAGAGCACTAGGATAATTGTTATGAATAATAGTGATTATTTATAACTCGTTTAATGGTTAAATGAAAAATACATGCAATCGGGACCTAACGGTCATTTCTGAATTAATGTGTATTTGTATTTAATACTTGATTTTATGAAATACACATTAATAAAATATCAAATTATGATATTTGGCATATATTATTAATATATGTATTTGAGATATTTAATGTAAATATAATACATATATTTAAGATATTTGTATTTGATTATTTAATTATTTAATTGGTAAATAATTAAATTAATTAATAAAATAAATATCTTTTGTAATGATTTTGCTTTTATATGGCTTGATATTATTGGAACACTTTTATGGTTTGCTTTATTAAAGATAATTGTTACTTTATTAAAGCAAAACTTGTTCCAATTAAAATGCATCAAAATTAAATAATTGTTATTTGATTTTTTGGTGCAAAATTTGGCCATGGTGGGAATTGGATAACAAAAATGGTTTTGTTTCATTTTTCACACACACACAAGTTTAACAAAATTTTACAAAGTGAGTTGAGAGAGAATTGAAGAAAGAAAGGAAAGTCAACGCTAAAATTTTTGAATTTTTGTAAGTTTCTTATACTTTCTTCTACATAAAAAATGTTTCTATTATTCTTAAATTCAAATTGTGTTGTTAAGTTTATTTCTATACTCTTTGAATTTGTAATTAAATTTGTTGGAAGCTTGTTTGAGGATGTTAAGCATTTATCATTAATTTATTTGCTTATTAATGTAATTATGCTTAATAAATTAATTAGATTTTAAAGTTGCCATTATAGAGTTGATTAGTCATTCATAATTAACCTATAATTGTTCTTGATTAATTTTATGATGGTGAGACTTGATTGGTGTGGTAATTGGATGATTAAAGTGTTGAATTTTGTCAATTTAATGTAAATTGTGTAATTAGACTAATTTATGAAATTAGGGTTCTAAACCTATTCCAATTTTGGGGCTTTTCATATATATGATATAATTTGATGTACATTTGATGTATGTTAAATTTGGGATTGATTGGATTGGATCTTGATGTGTTTTGAACAAATTGTGCCAAATTGCAATTAATGAAAAACACTGGGCAGTTTCGGTAATTCTGGAAACGTTTCTGGATTATGTTGCAATTCCTGATTTCATATATTAGACATGTATAAATCATTTTGGGATTGATTTGGAATCACTTAAATATGTATTTGACAATTTTATGACCAAAATGATCAAAATGCAAAATTTATGGGTCTCACAGCAATTAATGATAAATCTGATTTTTCAGATAAAAATTCAGTTTTTATTTATTGAGTAATTAGAATAAATTGGTTTATTTTAAATGACCAAGGAAAATATTTATCAAAAATTGTTTCGGAGTAAAAATACGCGAAAAAGGTGAAAAACGGCGTTACCGAGTAACGGCTGCAGAAACAATGAACTGGGCACTGTTCGGGCAGCCCACGAACTGTCCAAATATTTTTGGGGCTGACCTGGGCAATCCCCTATGCATTGGTCGGTCGGTTCGGCCGAAAACTCGTTTTATGCTATTTTGCGGAAAATATTTTCCAAAAGTTTCGCGGTGTTTCTATATTATTTATGTCGTTATATGATACCAAATAAATATGTTTAGGTGAAATATGAATGAATTATCATTATTGGATATTAAATAATTTATTCGTAAGTTTAAAAATTTTAAATTATGATTTCGCCCGAGCAGCGCTTCTTCCACTGCGTCTCCCTGATTTGACCCCAACCGTTACTTCATACGGAAGGTTATTCGAATAGTTCAGAAATTCTTACTAACTTGTCTATAGGACTTTGAGGACATACTCGAGGATCGAATACTAGAGAGGTAGTGCCTCGCATACTAGTACCCTTGGCATACTACATATACAAGACCCCAGCACTCCACCCACTGCAGTCACTGACTCCCTAGACTATGCTCTGTACTATCTTTGTAACATCCACAATCTGAAGATGCTACCGGCAGGGAATAGGCCGTACTATCCCCTTGAACCACTGACTTTCTCACTATAAACAACACTAGTACTCTTTTCAAATATAATATCATGTATGAGACCACTACCTAAAACCTTAACATAGAATATAAAATATTACACACAAAAATTAATCTCAACATCACTTATCTTACAATTCTATACATGAGTACTGATACACAACTTTATCATACAATTATCTGAAACTAAACTTTACTCGACTTGACTGAACTCTATCTCTGACTTGACTTGGTGAACTGAACACCCTAATGACTGCCATCAGTATCCATCCTCTTGAGCTCATCCTCCGAGTAAACCTGCAAAACAAAGAAACTGGGAGTGGGGGACAATTAAAATAAAAAGTGAGGTGCTTTTATGAAAACTCTTGGCTCTAAAACCGAAACTATTACCAGAAAACCATCTTTTCTGAAAACTCTCTTCTTATCTGAAAACACAACTTTTCCTGCAAAAATTTTCTGAAAAATCTTTTATGTTTGTAAAACTTTGAGTCTTTTCTGTAAAACTAAATTTTCTTTCTAAAACTCTTTTATAAAACTTCTATTTCTGAAAACTGCATCTCTGAAAACCTTTTTCCTCTCAAAACCTGTCAATGGAATCTGTCTCTGAAAAACTTAACACATAGGGGCGTTACGTATCGCCGGCCCCCCCATATTCCTAACTAGTGGTCTTGGGGAGTTACGTATCATCGTCCCCCAAGCCACTGAACTAGAGCTAGGAGTGCAGATTTATGCTACTGCCAGACCCTGAATTAGGATCTAGGGGCATTTGTCATCCCAGTCCTGAACTACGATCTTGGGGCGTTACGTATCTCAGTCCTATACATGTGCACATGTTCTATCTGTCAATTCCATAGGTCAGAGCTAAAGTGGGTTTTTTCCCTCATGCCTCCAAAATCATAAATACTCATGCTTTAAAATCTCAAAGTTTCTCAATCCTTCTTACCCATGAAATTGTTAGTGTCCTAGACATGCCCAAGGTCTCTAAGTCATGATATTGTGTATGAATGATCAAGTGAGTTTGCGAAAAAAACTTACATTGAACGGATGTGCGATTTCGAAAATTCTTTGTATGTTGATGAAGCTCCAAGATTTGTTGAAGGAATCCAACCAAAGGGTGAGTTTCCCTATCACCTCACAAGACTCCTTTAAGTGCTAGCTTAAGAAAAATTTGCAACAAAAATTTTCTCTCCAATGGAGAGGCTGACGGCATTTCAAGGAAAAACAGAGAAGATGAAGTTGTTTGATATTTTTTTTTTCTAAAAACTAACTAACCAAAGTCAACTTTCAAAAGTGTATATGCTTCTCCAAAAAGAAAAACAAATTGTGTTGGAGGGAAAAAAGCATTAAATGCTCCTAACAAATTCCATCACTCATATTGACAAATGATGTATGTTAGTAGGCCCCACCACTTAAATTCAAAATTCAAGTTGGCTTGCTCAACACACTTCGGGCTCGGGTTCGTTTAATCCGATTAAATGAATTTTCCCTCGCGACGTAATTAAATCCAATTTAATTAAATAATAATGCCTAGCAAAATTATTACGAAAGTCGCTTGCGAATTAATTCCAAATTAATTCGTTCGCCCGAATTAAAATCCAATTTTAATTCCATATTAAAATCCGATTTCAATTAATATATCCAACATATTATTTAATCGATTAATTCCAAATTAATCTTATTCTCTCTTATATACGAATTTTATCACAGATAAATTCTTGCCACAATTAATCCCAAATAATTTTCTCTCTCATAAATAATCCCAGATTAATTCTGTTCGAGTCAATATCATTGGTGAATCGTTGGGAAGCAACCCAAGAGATCCTTGGATATGTTGGCAGTAAATACGGTCATCGGACTATCCAAACATGTGCGTACCCTATACCACGTTCTTAAAGATTTACAAGACATGGTTGGCTTCAAGCAAAACACCGTGCCTACCCAATTCTCCAGAAATATTCAACGAATAATATATAATCTATATCAGGCATAGTATATTATGTATTGCGTATTACGATCCAGTATCGGATGTCACATGTTAGGCCTAGGGCTGAAATTGTGTCTACCCCGTACGAAGTATATATCAGATCAGTGGCAACTAGTTTCTGTAATCGGATAATCATGACCTAGTCATATTATCCCGATAGCTGCAGCATATAAGATTATTAGTTATGTATCTCTACGTGATCATCATCTCCATCTGACTGAAGTGATACTTCCATCTTGACATCACACCCAATACACTACGATTCTCATTAAACCCAGAAGAGGCGTACATAGAACCTGTTAAAGCTCCGGACGATCAAAACCAAAGCGTACTGATTGTCGCAAGTATTAGCGATGCAAGTCTCAGGTTAAGACCACATACACCTACCTTGATTCGGATTCCCATAGACACATAGTCATACTACCAATGAGATTCCGAGGGGTGTATCCAGAGTGGAGCTGTTCCCGTCCAATGGCTAACAGAATCTCCTATCATACTTGCATAAGTATCCAATACTTAAATATATGAGAACTATGTCGTTAAGCTTCCATAACACGCACAAGAGTAATACTAGTCTATTCCGCATTATCGGTGTCCAGTCTCGATAATACTACGACTAGGGATATTTAATGATTAAACCGTTCGTGGATTAATATTGTCTCATATCTTATTAATCCGGAACTAATCATAAGGACTTTTATCATTTATATATATTAAAGTAATCCAATTACAAAATGATAAAATAGCAATTTCCTTTTTCACATAGTTAATTTGTACAAAAACCACAATATCTTTTACAAATAGTGATGCTATGGGTCATAATTGTCCAACAGAAATAACTGTAAATATATTTGGCTAATACCCTAAAACATTTAAAAGTAAGTATTGATCAATAAAAGTAAATACAAATCAACTTTGAAAGAAATGTATTCACTCACTGATTTAAGATCTAGCTGGCATTGTATACTTTGTCGAAGGAAACTACGGTTCTTATGATGACCTATAATTGATCAACTTGATTAGAAAATAGATTGAGGAATACATTTCGGAATTATGCTAAATTTATCTATTTAATTACTTGTCATCACTTCAATAGTATCATGAGTACATCATTGTGTAATGTATATATGTAAGCTGATACGAGACCCTTAGGGTAGCCTCTAACACGCTTGGGTGAAACTGAATTGAACTAAAACTGATTTAGGGAAAATTCTGACCACGTGTCGCGACGCTGGCCCTTGGGCATCACGACGCTCATACACATGCTGACAATCCAGTGAGCATTCATTGTTTACGCATCACAACGCAAGTCCCTGGGAGTCACGACGCTTACATTCCAGAAAAGGATGTGTGAGAATTTCCCAGTACGTGTCGCGATGCTAGCCTGTTTTTCAGGATTCAAAACTTGCTTCCCCAAAGTCTATATTGCCCCAAATGCATTACCAACGCTTATATATCAAACCATTACACAATTTATTCCACTAAACTTCAATTTCACATATTATATACCAAGTTATCATCCTCAAATAATTCTTTAATCTCATCATTCTTATTTTTAGCTCAACACTTAAGATTTTTAAAATTTGGGCATTTAATTTTACGATCAATTTCTTTATTTACCTATCACCAAAATATAATCCCTAGCATGACAATAGCTTTATTCTATCGTCATACTCTTAGAATTTTACAATCCAATTTTTGGGTCAAGTTTTCTTACCTTGATTTCTTCACACTCTTCAAGTTTCCAATGGTTGTTAATCTTCTTCTTTGCTTGATGTAAGAGTATTGGCATTGATAATTGCGGTTTATACACACTTATTATGGCATTTTTAGCCTATTATTTTGTTATGTTTCGTACCATTTAATGTCACTTATAGTTTATTTTATGTTTTATTTGTAGGAGCATTAATAAATGGACCTTGGGACATTTGCACGTGTTTTGGGAACTTTCGGAAGCATCGGACGCACACGAGAGCATAGAACGCGAAACGCAGGAACTAGTGGAAAATTACACTGGCGCTGTGGTGCCAATCACCAAGCGCCATGGTGTCTCACATGCTTCATACAAGTATCCGAGGGATTGGCGCCGCGGCGCCAAAGACCAGGCGCTACGACGCCTTCAAGATTCAACATTTCCAGCCAAAAGGCCGAGGGATCAGCGCTGCATAGCCCAATGCTCAGTGCCGCGGCACTGCGGGAAAGACAACACACGCGTTGCGGGTTAATACACACACGCGTTCCAGAAAAGTGAAATTAGGGTTTTTAAGATACCCAATGACTCAATGAATTTATTATAATTACATTAGTTCGTCCACAACTCAAAAGGAGGATGCTAATACACAACACAAAACACCAAAATACTTATTTTAGAGAGATCCAGGGAGAATGATTGAAGAGCGATAAGTGGAGACGAAGGCAGTGACATCCGAAGAGGAAGAGATTCAATTCGGGTTTTATCTTCTTGTTTCTTTCTTAGAACTCTAATGATTTCCATTAGATTCATGATTTGTTTATCATTGTTTTATCTTTTGTCGTGAACTAATCCTTAATTCTGGAGAATGATGTAACTGATGCTTGAACCTTTATTTTAATTGTCGATTTTGTTATGAAGTTTTATTGAGTTATTTATATTCGTTTAAGTTTAATGCTTTGTGTTTGCTAGCCACAAATATAATGATATATGTTTAGAATCTATCACTCGATATAGGGGATTTTGAATAGATCTAGAGAATATAACCTAAGATCTTATAGAGTTCGAGAGAATATATAAGTTTCTTTGAAGTCGTTAACATAGAATCACAAAGCGTAACGAGTTGTTAACTACTAGATTTTTATAGAGATATCGAAGTCTGTAGTTGATGATATTTTCACTGATGCTCGAGAGAGGGAGTGGATATTTTCAGAGTATTGACTTATAAACAATATGACTGAATAAGATTAATCGGCATGACAAATACATAGGCAACAGTTAGGTGAAATCAGGATCTATAATCTCTATCGTATTAGTTCCTCCTATCAAATTATTTTTATATTTATTTATTTAATCAAATCTTTATTAATTATCGTCTAAATAAAGTTAGGATTATCAATTGTAGTACTTAGTGCGAGTTAACACAATCCCTGTGGGTTCGACACTCTTAACTCATTTTTATACTAAAACTTGACACCGTACATTTGCGGTACGATATAAAATATCACAACAAGTTTTTGGCGCCGTTGCAAGAGATTGCTTGTTTAATTCACATTAATACTATTACCAAGTAATCTTAGCTTTAATTTAGATTTTTATCTTTTATTTTTAGTTTATATTAATTTTATTTTTGTTTTTATTTTGCTTATTGATTTTTTCTTTTTCTTTTGGTGCTTCAGTGAATGCAAAGATCCACAAGTCTCGACTCGCTCCTGTTTCACCCTGAAATAGAAAGAACAGCGAGGAGACTAAAGAAAGAAAGGAAAATTGAACAAGAAGCAATGGCAGCTGCAAATAGAGAGATCAACCCACGTCAAGTGGCAATCAAAGATTACTTCAAGCCGATCATTGATGATACCTATTCTGGGATTGCCCATCAACCAATCAACGCCAACAATTTCGAGTTAAAACCTGCATTGATCAACATGCTACAAAGAAATCAGTTTGGGGGTTCAGCTATAGAGGATCCCAACTTGCACTTAAGGATGTTCCTGGAGATCGTAGATACCATAAAGTTAAATGATGTGAGTAAAGAGGCTATCAGGCTACGCTTATTCTCATTCTCTTTACGAGATAAAGCGTGAGATTGGATTCAATTAATACAGACGGGGAGTATCATGACATGGCAGGATATGGCCACAAAATTTCTTGAGAGGTTATTTCCACCAGTTAAATCAGCTTAACTGAGGGCATAAATCAGTATATTTAAGCAGCTGGAGACTGAGACTCTATATGAAGCATGAGAGCGCTTTAAGGATCTACTACGAAGATGCCCACAACATGATTATGCAGATTGGGTCCAGATTCAGTTGTTCTATAATGGGCTGAATGGTTCGAATAGGACTGTGGTTGATGCAGCAGTTGAAGGAGCTCTCTTCAAGAAATCAGCTGAGGATGACTACAATCTCTTAGAAGAAATGGCCATCAACCATTTTCAATGGCCAAGGGAACACGCTACGGTGACCAAAGTGGCTGGTATATATGAAGTGGACCCTCTTGTGGCACTTACAGCTCAGATTTCCACCTTAGCTACTCGAGTAGCAGCCCTGACAAATCCATGAGTACCATCTATTGAATCAGCGGCAACTACAAATATGCGGTTATTGGAAGGAAACCCGAACTTAGAACAAGTCCAATATGTGAACAATCATAACTTCAACAGCTATAAAGGAAATCCTATGCCTAATCGCTATCATCCAAACTTGTCATATGCTAATATAGAGAATGCCTTGCAACCTTCATTGGGCTATCAAAGAGCTGAGCATAAATCTTCCTTAGAAGATTTCATGAGCACGTTTGTTCCTAATACTTCAGCGAGGTTTGAGAAGAATGAGTCAAGACTAGACAATATTAAGACACACATGGAAAATATAGGGGCAACAATGAAGTCCTTAGAAACACAGATTGGGTAGATTACTTCCTCCATGACCAAGCAGTAGTAAGGGGTATTTGGATAAACTGCCACAGCTGTCAAGCTATCTGTTTCATGCCAAAGTAGCTAGTGGATACAAAAGAAGAAGCTACCATGACCACCATTTGGGTGGTTGGGTCTGGCTGAAGACGTTAAACTTAGCGCTAGCGGGGAGGCAACCCTTGCATTTATTTGTTTTGTTTTTTTTTTTTTTTAATTTTGATTGTTATTGTGTGCTATCATTTATTTATTCGTTTTGCATGCTATTTATGCAGGTAGCACGAGACACAAAAAGCCCGCGCAACCAAATTCTGACCAGTAGGAGCCTGATCAACTCCATGCACGGTAGTGTTGTTCCTCACTTTTTCTCTTTAATTTTATATTACATTGAGAACAAAGCAAGTTTTAAGTTTTGGGGTATGTACATGTTGTTTAGTTGTTATTTGTTTATATAAAAAAAATTAGTCTTTGATAGTACAACATAAATCCTATGATGATATTGTTTATTCATGGGTGAAATTTTAGAAATGATAAGTGCCCAAATTATTTTTATCTGGTGCCTTGAGTAGTTGATCTATGTTTGACTCGTAAGCACTCAATTATAGGTTTTTAGCAGTGAAAACTTAAGTAGTTGACAAGGTGATTAGTTGAAGAAATTGAATGTCGATGAATGATCGTTTGCTTAGATGTCTATCTTGATTGCTAGTGTTATGATATATGGTATGGATAGAAATAAAAAAAAATTCTCTAAAGAAAGAAAATAAACCACATATAATCGATAAGCGTGAAGCTGCCCATGGGCGAGTATTAGGACCACCATGAGGAGAAATGCTACCTTAAAGGGTAGGTGAGTTGAAAAAAAGAAAAGAAAAAGTTCAAAAAGAGACAAGAAAGAGAAAAGAAAAATCATACCATACTGAGCACAAAATAAGGCAATTACATAGCATAATTGAGATATCTAAGTTGGTTTAACCCATCGAGCTCAATTTTTAAACGAAATCATTGAGTTGGCTTACTTAGAAATCGAGCTGTAAATGAACCTATACATACACACACTGTGAGTCTGGCTTAGATAATTTATTCAAAAACTTAGATTTGAGTCGTAATTGTGTACATTGAAGGTTCTCTAATTTCATTTATAAGTTTTCTTTGAGGATAATATTATGCATAACTATCACGACTATTTTGTTTGCTATTATTATATTTTTGCATGATTACATGTGTGTGAAAGAAGTTTGTGGGAGTCGTCGATGTAAGCCCTCACGAGACTATAACTCATCCACTAGGGTCGCCAAGGGGTTTAAAGGCTTGTTGCATATGCTAAATGCAATCGTGATCCCTACGAAAGTGGCTTAGTTAATTTAGTTATTTTTATTTGTTTATTTATATTTAGTTTTTATTTTATCTTTTGCTCGGGACTAGAAAAATCATAAGTTTGGGGGTGTTTGATAAGTGCGGTTTATACCCACTTATTATGGCATTTTAGCATATTATTTTGTTATGTTTCGTACCATTTAATGTCATTTATAGTTTATTTTATATTTTATTTGTAGGAACATTAATACATGGATCTTGGGACATTTGCACGTGTTTTGGGAACTTTCGGAAGCATCGGACGCACACGGGAGCATATAATGTGAAACGCAGGAACTAGTGGAAAAATTGCATTGGCGTTGTAGCGCCAATCACCAGGCGCCACGGTGCCTCACAAGCTCCATACAAGTACCCGGGGATTGGCGCCGCGACGCCAAAGACCAGGCGCCACATCGCCTTCAAGATTCAGCATTTCCAGCCAAAAGGCCGAGAGATCAGCGCTGCAGAGCCCAATGCTCAGCGCCGCGGCACTGCGGGAAAGACAACACACACGTTGCCGGTTAATACACACACGTGTTCCAGAAAAGTGAAATTAGGGTTTTTAAGATACCCAATGACTCCATTAATTTATTATAATTACATTAGTTCGTCCACAACTCAAAAGGAGAAGGCTAATACACAGCACAAAACACCAAAATACTTATTTTAGAGAGATCCAAGGAGAATGATTGAAGAGCGATAAGTGGAGACAAAGGCGGTGACATCCGAAGAGGAAGAGATTCAATTCGGGTTTTATCTTCTTGTTTCTTTCTTAGAACTCTAATGATTTCCATTAGATTCATGATTTGTTTATCATTGTTTTATCTTTTGTCATGAACTACTCCTTAATTCTGGAGAATGATGTAACTGATGTTTGAACCTTTATTTTAATTGTCGATTTTATTATGAAGTTTTATTGAGTTATTTATATTCTTTTAAGTTTAATGCTTTGTGTTTGCTGGCCACAAATATAATGATATATGTTTAGAATATATCACTCGAGATAGGGGATTTTGAATAGATCTAGAGAATATAACCTAAGATTTTATAGAGTTCGAGAGAATATATAAGTTCCTTTGAAGTCGTTAACATAGAATCACAAAGCGTAACGAGTTGTTAACTACTAGATTTTTATAGAGATATTGAAGTCTGTAGTTGATGATATTTTCACTGATGCTCGAGAGAGCGAGTGGATATTTTCGAAGTCTTGGCTTATAAATAATATGACTGAACAAGATTAATCGGCATGACAAATACATAGGCGACAGCTAGGTGAAAACAGAATCTAGAATCTCTATCGTATTAGTTCCTCCTATCAAATTATTTTTATATTTATTTATTTAATTAAATCTTTATTAATTATCGTCTAAATAAAGTTAGGATTATCAATTGTAGTACTTAGTGCGAGTTAACGCAATCCATGTGGGTTCGACACTCTTAACTCATTTTTATACTAAAACTTGACACCGTACATTTGCGGTACGATATAAAATATCACAACAGGCATTTGATTCCTCTTTCTTTATTCCTTCTTCTTCCATTTTCTTTCTTATTCTTTCCTTCTCCTTCTTTCTCCTCCCTCATGTTTCTCTCTTCTCCATATTCTTTGGGATGCTTGAATAATAGTCATATTTATACTAGGACTTAATTGACTAATAAGTAATGTTTTAAATTATTAAGGAAAACCATAATTTTGAAGAAATATGTAGAATTCTCTAGAATCATCCCCGGTTAATATTGATCTAGATTTTTTATCTGCGTTTTTGACTTACTTATAATTCGAATTTGGAAAATATTCAAAGCGAAAGTTTTAGTTCTCAATCTTAACTTTCCGACGATATAAAATTCATAAAAATCAGAGTTCATATGAGAACGTTATTATCCAAATACCATAAGTTGTTCGGAGTGGAACATCGTACTATCTCGTATCGAAATCTCGAAGAATTTTCTGATTGTTCCCAAAGTTATTTCATGAGTATACATGTGTCTATCTATGCAAAATTTATATCATGTGACACTCGTTCCACAATATAACAGTAGTTGAGATTTCTGATCGTTATAGCTTCTAGTAGATTCATAGAGGCATACGGAGATAGGTTATCACTGTCTCCGGATGATAACATCCTGGCTCAAGCGGGATGTTACAATATTAAATGTACACTAACCGTCAAACAGTTATACTAACTGTCACATAAATAGTCAAGTTGTGTCATTTATTCGATCATATATAATGCACGACTAATGAGAGTATCACATGATGAACTTGATAAAAGAGAAATTAATCATCTTACACTTTTAATTTCATTAATTCCTTTAATTTAGCACATATATGAAATAATAATTAACATTATATTTATTTATTTTTATTGTAATTTTATTTCTCATGTAGGTAAAATACTGCTTTGAATGCTCAACGGGAAAATGGATATGAAATCTGAATTTCAAAACCCAAAAGAGCATGAAAGCTAGATTCAAATCGGACTTGGAAAATATTCACTGTGTTTAGATTGACGACAAAATGAGATTATGATTATTTAACTACGCATGTATTTTATATAAATATTTAAAACAAAACAAAACAAAAGTAAAAAGACAAAAAAATGAAAACATAAAAGATAAAAAAATTATAAATTAAAAAAATATATAAGGAGAAAATGATAATCCACCGAAAGTGGATTGACACTTTTTTTCCATCACTTTGCAAAGTGAGGTGCCGAGTACCTCTATAAATAGATGAGCTCAACACCTCATTCAACAACCTGCTCCATAAGTTTTTCTCAAGAATTTGTAGAGTTTCTGCACTTGCCTGTTTTATTTTAAGCATTTGTTGTAATTTCTTTTTTTTAATTAATAAAATTATGCATGTTTCTATTCAAATCATGAGTAGCTAATTGCATTTTGTCTGGTGAAGGGAGAAACTCTTAATATGAGAATATAGATTAATCTTATTTATGTTATAATATATAAATTATAATCTGAAGACTAATATTTAATCTTCTCTTGTATTTGTGGGTATCTTGATTCGCTGTAAACAATCTCATTTTGGTTGACAAAGTTGATACTTTACCTCATATTATATGAGAGAGTAATTTAAACTCACTATATTTATGGATGGTTTTATATATTCTGGCATAATTGAGTACATATTTGTACTAGTTATAGACAAACTATATGTAATACCCCGAAAATTTTTCGAAATGAATCTGGAAGATTTCCGAATTGACATTTAGAATTTAGAACTGAATGATATTCGGAAATAAGATTTTATGTGTTGAAAAATAGGTTGAAATATTTTTAAGTGAAGTTTCATTGCATTGGAAAATGCGTGGTTGAGAACCTATTACACGGTTTCTGTTTATATCATTATACGCATAATTTCTTTTGTTTCGGCTACAAAAGTAGTAAACGAACTCTGATTGAGTTGATTCTTGAACCATCAGACTCGTTTTTCCAAGATGAACAACTTTCATGTTGAATAGTTTTTGAAATTTACATCAGAACGGCTTCCAAAATGGAAATTTCTGAGAAATTCCATGATATGGGCGTGATTGAAATTTTGCAGGGGTCCTAATGTAATTCTTAGAAACTTTTCTATAAATACCCATAGTTTCCAAAAATTGTCAAAACGGAAAAACTTCATAAACTCTTCAACTCAACCCTCTATATAGGTGAATGGTGACCCATGAATGAAATGTAACTCTGATATGAATTTCATGAATTCCAGCGCATTCTGGGGTCTTTTGGAGTCCGTATATAGCCTCGAAATCTTGGTAAGACCTCTCGGTAAAAATTCATAAATTTCAAGTTTATAATTAAATGTTCGAATATTTCAAGTAGCTTCGTAGAGTAGCTTATTGATATAAATTGATTTATTTGAGTATTAGTATATAGAATATGAATGAAAACTGAACAAGTTTGGTCGATTCGATAGAATATGCAAGTTTTTGATAAAAGTGGATTTTTGGGTATAATGATGTGTTTTTTTTATTTTAATGATAGATGTGAGTTATATATGATAATATTTAGATAAATCTGGGTAGGTTCGGAGGGTTCGGGACCCTTCTGTAGCGTTTATGGAAATATTTTCGGAAGATTTTTTAAAAACATGTAACTGAGGATTTAAGTGAACTAGTGGTTTGGAACAGTTTGTAATGATATTTTAAGAGTAATGAAACTGAAAAATCGGACTCGATTTGGTTATCCCGGAAAGATCCGGAACTTTGTTAAAGTTAAGTCAAGAATTTCATAAGTTACGATTCTAACGGTGTGTGGCCATTTGTTTTGGTAGACTAGACTACGATCTGGAGCGTTCGCGAAGCCAGATAAGCAACTCATGCGATGAGTGCTTGAATAATTGATTGAAGTTTTAATATATATATGATTGAAGTGTTTAGGATAAGAGGAGAATAGATAAGAGATATTCTTGAGAACAAAGTTCGAGGTTATGCATGGTTAGGATAATCGACCACCAAAGGTATGGAACTTTTTTATTAATATGATATGAAGTGAGATATGAAATGTGCTTATTGTTTATGCCTATGTATAAATGTACGTATGGGTATGAATCAGTAATGATATGAATGTCTGCATGTAAAGAAATATGTCAAAGTATAAGTATATGAACATGTATTCGTATATACATATGATGTTAAGATATATATGGATATACAGAATTGGTAAATGGAGCAAATCATGATTTCTAAATTGAATTTAGTGTATGTAGGTGTATGTAATATGAATAAGTTGTTATTGACTTATATATGTGAGTTATTTGTATAGAGATTGATGCAGTTAAGTGTGATAAGGAATGAGAGTGGGCTAAACATTTCTTGAATGAAAATATTTAATTACTAAGCTCTATATTAAAGGTTTCCAGATAGGAAATATGAAACTAAGTATGTTTGATCGGTGAATGAAAGATATTAGGACTGTTAAACTTATGGAATTTGCATTCGTATTAATATGTATATTCATGTGTTTGAAATATAGGTATGTTTGTGAATATTTGAATGATGTCTTGGAGTGATTTTCATGGATGTACTTGTACATGAGAAGTCGTACGATGAGTTTGATGTGTCGTGATATGCATGCATGCATGTATGTTTGATTGTTGATGTTCTCGTGGTATAGAAGTCGAGCTGGTTAGGAATCCGTTCGGATGGAATTCAAATCATACCTATTCTAAAATGGATAATGAATCCCTTACGAGCATTGTATGTGTAAGCCAGACATATATGTGTGTTGTTTGGTTATATATTTTGTGATGTATTGGTTGTTATGTGTGCTTCGTGGTTGATTGCACGATGATTGTATGCATGTCTGAGTGTATGTATGTGTATGATAGAACTCATAACATATATGGATAGTGTATGCTTATGTGAAATGAATGAATGATTTGAAACTGATGTGAATATCAGATGTTTTAAAACGTGTTTGCTAAGTTGTATTGGTATATATATAGGTGTAAGAATCCTGAAATTGTGTTTGCATGAATATAAGAGAAATGTGCTTTGGTATTTGTAATTGCATATGAATCTTGAATGTCAAGCTATTGTAAGGTTACCATGATTAAATGAAGTTAAAGTGATTTTGTTTTGGTATAAAAGATAGTCTGGAATCGAATAGAATGAAATATATTTGCTTTATCAATTTAATGATATTTCAAAGATACTTAATCTTAATAAAGTATAATAAATCTGACTCCACGTCCCATATAATGGAAATGGATTCGATATAAAATGACTTGTTCTGTGATGTTCGGGATGATACTTTGTGAGCTGTGAATGTTTGGTTAATAAATCGGCATATATGAGAACTTGTCATGATAAAGTATAAAGGATAATAAAAATTAATCAATCTAAACTTGAACAATTTAGTAATTCTGCTAAACTACTGATATGCTATATTTGTTTGTTTGTTGTATATGTTTGACTTGTTTGTTGTAATACTAACATGGTGACTTGCTGAGTTTTAAAACTCACACCAAACCAGTTTGCGATTTTTACTGGTTGGCTTCCAGTTGGTCAACCACGACAGCTTTGGAAGTCTTGCTTGAGGCGCGGATCACCCAAGCGGTAGTCACCTCGCAAGTGGTCTGGGAAGAGTTTCTGAGGTCTAGGACTTGTGATCAATATTTTACTTTTCATCCTAAGCACGCTGTTTGTAAATGAATTAATTAAATATTTTGATTCTTTTTTATATTGTGGGCACAAAACCCTTAAGTGTTGACAGATGATGTGGGCACGGAGCGCTTATGAAATGATTTTGAAGAGTATTATGTGGACCTGAGGTCTTTTTATTTGTTTGATGTTTTCTTAGATTCTGTTTGATGCTGGACTGTGATCCAGATTGTCCAGTTTTAGGATATATCATGCCAGATTTTCTGTAAATTTAGAGTCTTATGGAGATGGGTCAATCCTGTCTCATGCCTTTAGCATTCTGTCTTTGGCGGGGTGTTACAGTTGTGGTATCAGAGCAAAATTTTAGGTGTCGGTGACTGTAGCTACAGGGTATATGATCGTTTGAGTAAGTGTTTTGTTACGCATGGACTATACAGGGCTCATGTTTGTAATTTGATTTGTTCTTAGGTACATGATATGATGTGCAATGGTTTTGAATTGATATGTGTGATTTGGATTATCTATGTATGTTTGTGTATTATGAATATGTGTACATGTAATGGTATACTAAGTTAAACGTATGTGGTTTATATAGGTATATGTATAAGTAAGAAATGTGAATTCAAGGTGTTTTGGGGCACGAGTTATGCTATGATGTTGATAGTCTGAATTGTGAACTGATATTTTGACCCATGTTTTGAAAACTTGGTATTTGATTTTTGGCATAAAAGTGTTTTGAAAAGAAAAAGGAAAGGAAATAAGAAAGAAAGTTCTAAGATATTTTTATTTTAATTATAAATGATAAAGAAATATTTTCGCCTCGACGCTTGATTCACATTTTCATATTTTGAGATTTATCGATATGTTTCCGTCGAGGTGCTTGATAATATGTTTCAGTCTCGGCGCTCGAAAATAATCTTGATGTTTTAAAATTGTAAAACTCATTTCCGTTGAGTCGCTCGAAAATCTATTTCTGTCACGGTGCTTGATGATTTTATATTTTTAACCCTCTATGGCGCTTGTATATGTTTCGTTCCGGCTTGGCTAAGGCGCTTATTATGGGGTCCAGACCATCAAAACATGGCTAGCCCACTACCATGTTGACATAGTTCGTACACTCTCCGGTCTGTTCGTGCGACTGAACAATGGACGCTCGTTATATATTTTGAAAAGTTTGCATCAAGATTTATTTTTTTATTTTAGCATATTTAGGTTATAGGGGAAAAGCATGATTTCAAAAAGATTACATTTTGATTTTTATTACATTTCGATATCGTTTATGATACTATATGATATGATATGTTTCTGTCACGGTGCTTATACATGGTTTTTATGGTTTTATAATTTGATATGATATGTTTCAACCGTGGCGCTTGTATAGGGGTTTTTGATGAACACTAAAAGTGCACATTTATTAAAAGAAAAATTAATCATTTTACATTTATAGTTTCATTAAACCACTTAATTAAGCACATTTGTTAAATAATAATTATGTTTATGTTTATTCTGATTTTTTTTTTTTTATGTAGGTGAAATAATACTTTGGATGCAAATTTAGAAAAATGGACTTGATAATTGGATTTTGGAGGCCATAAATTTAATAAGGCGTTCTAACAGTGTACAACTTCGGAAATTCCAGCCCTATGCAATGTTCGTATTTTGGCCATACCTTTTTACCCCGATATCTGATTGAAGTGATTCTAGTTCTAGAAGAAAGAAGACGCAAGATCTAAAACTTTGAGGCTCACAAGAGTTTCTAATTCTGAAGTTTTCAAGACCAAAATTGACGAAGAATCCAAAGTGTGTTATATGTAAAAGTCATTGTCAAATAAAAAAATTATTAAATAATTTTTATGGCAATCCACCGAAATGGATTGCCACCAAACATGCCACCAAACATGGAGAGAATGCAATTGCATTCTTAAGAGGTTCAGAGCACCTCTAGAGGTGCTCTGCACCTCATTTTCTTCAGCCCGAATTCTATAGTTTTCCCTGAAAATTTATGGAGTTCTAGCTCTTTTGTGTTTTATTTTTTAAAAGCTTTCTTGTAATTTCTTTTATTTCAGCAATAAAGTTATGTATGTTTTTATTAAAATATGAGTAGTTATATTCAGTTTTGTGCTTTTAAATTGAGAAGCTTTTAATATGAAAATTTAGATTCATCTCACTTATATTATAATATATAAATTATAATCTAATGATTAATATTTAATTTAATTCTGGATTAATTATCGGTAAACTTTTTTACCGCCTACATGGCTGGTTTTATTTATTTGGCATAATTGAGTACCTAACTGGACTTGTTAAAGACAAAAGTTATCACCGTCTTCATGGCTGGTTTTATATATTTTGGCATAATTAATTCCTGAAATAAATTAATTTGGTAATAATGATAATTTATATATTATAAAAAGTAAGATTTCTAAATTTGAAATATTAAAAGTGGATCCCCTAACCCCAATATTTAATTTATTGTTGCAGTTTAAATTAAAATTTTCCAATCACTTCAAACAATCTAACCTTTTTATTTTTTCACTCAAACTATTATTTTATCCGATTGAATCTATTCTCTATGGATCGACCCCAGTCTTACCGGGTTATTTTATTACTTCGTCACTCTTATACTTGGGAGTAAATAACTACTTTTTGAGTGTGTCAAGTTTTTTGGCGCCGTTGCCACGGAATATAATTTAGTAGATAGAACAATAATTTAACATCCTTATATATATATATATATATATATATATATATATATATATATATCTTTTCTTTTCTTTTTATTTTTTTATTTTGTATTTATTTTGTTTGTATTTTCTATATCTCATTTTTTTTAACATTATATTTTTTTTTTCATTTATTTTAATTTGTTTTTCTTCATTCACTTGTTTCTTATTTTTCTTTTTGTAAGTGTTTCATTTGTATTTTTTAATTTTAGCAAATAGTCTGTATTTAGGTTGCATGAAACACTGGTCTCGATCATCTAGCGGTAGATTAAATAGAGAGTCTTCATCTCCTTCATCATCTATCAAAATGACCGAAAACCAAAACAAAAATCCACCTGCCCGAATTGAAAAACCAGTTCATCAGGAAGAAATCGAGTCTCAGCATGGCGATCTTAATCATCATAGGACACTCTAACAATTCATGAATACCGCTAGGACAGGATCACTATCTTGTATTGTTTTTCCCCCAGATGCAGCATATTTTAATTTTAAGTCAAGTGTCACCCAACTTTTACCCACATTCCACGGTCTAAAATAAGAAAATCCTTATCATCACTTTAGGGAATTTCAATAGGTATGTAACACATGCACATACCAAAATTGCAGCATGAATATAATTCGATTAAAGTTTTTTCCCTTTTCTTTAAAGGATAAAGCTAAAATTTTGCTACATAACCTTAGGTCATGATCCATCAGAACATATGACGATTTGTAAGAACAATTTCTGAAAAAATTCTTTCCCCCTCACAGGACAAACACCTTTAAGAGGAGAATCACAGCCTTCACACAAGAGTCGGGGGAAACACTTTACCAATGTTGAGAGAGGTTTAAAGAGATGTTGAATGTTTGTCCACATCACGGGTTTGAAACATGGAGGCTGGTTGCCTACTTCTATGAGGGGTTAGCACCCCAAGGTAGACAAGTAGTAGAAATGATGTGTAATGGTGAGTTTATGGACAAAAATCCCAAAGATGCGATGGATTACCTAGAACACATAGTAGAGAATGCACAATAATGGGATACAATTGGCACTTATGAGTCATCTGCTATTCTTATCTCACATAAAAACTCATGCTTGAGACCATTGCCCAACTCATCAATCATGAATGGATAACACTTTTAATACTACATACTCTGTTTTAATACATATTACAACTCTGACCATGATTAATAAAATACAATGTATAAGAAACCTCTACTATACAAGATATATGTTACATGTCACTTACTGACTCTGACTGAACTGGACTTTGTTTCTAACTTGACCTGGTGGACCAACTCCCTAGTGACTACCATCAGTATCTATCCTCCCGAGCTCGTCCTCCAAGAACCTGCAAAATAAAATACTGGGAGTGGGGGGGTTAGATCGTTGCACGATCTAAGTGAGTGGACAGTTTATAAATAAATACTAAAACGCTTTTGAAAACACATGGTTCTGAAATCCAACTTATATTAACTTTATCTTTTCTGAAAATCTCTTTTATAAGCTAAAATCAACTCTTTCTTTCTGAAAAACTTTTCTAAAATTCTTATAAACTGCTTTTTCTGAAAACTTTATTTCTAGAAAAGCTTTCTCTGGAACTTGTCTGAAAATTGTATCTGAAAACTGGTCTTTGTCTCTGAAAACCTGACGTATGGGGGCGTTACATATCACCGTCCCCCCATACACTTTACTAGAGCCAGGAATGCAAATTCATGACTTTGGGGCGTTACGTATTGCCATCCCCCAAAACATGCCACTATTTGTCCTTGAAACTAGTGGTCTTGGGGCGTTACGTATCGCCGTCTCCCAAGCCACTGAACTAGAATTGGGGGTGCAGATCTATGCTACCCTCCAAGCTCAAAAACTAAGATCTAGGGGCATCTGTCATCCCTAGTCATGAACTATGATCTGGGGGCGTTACGTATCGCTGTCCCCTAAGTCCTCTACATGTGCACATGTCCTCTCCGTCAATTCCATATATGTGATAAGTTACATACTGAGGTGGGTATTTCCCACATGCCTCGAAAATCATAAATCTCAAGCTTTTAAAATACCTTTTCGAAAACATTTCTTAAAATATACTCTTTTATGAAATAACTGTGATAAACTGGCTAACGCCCTAAGTGCGTAAAAATAAGTCGGATATGAAAAATACGAAATGAAAATCAAGTAAGAAGGAAAGCATCCACTCACTGGTTTAGAATCTGATTGGCACTGATTACTCTACCGAAGAAAATTATGGTTAATGCGATGATCTACATTTGATCAACTAGATTAGGAATGGACTAAGAAACGTACTACAGAATCAGGCTAAATTTACTTATTTAAGTTGTTGCTATCACTTCGATAGGTATCATACTTATATCAAGATGTAATATATGTATATGAGCTAATATGAGACCCTTAGGGTGGTCTCTAACATGTTAGGGTGAAACCGTATTGGTTTAAAACTGATTTGGGGAAGTTCGGGTCTTCGCGTCGCGACGCAAGACATTACGCGTCGTGACGCTCTTAATTCCATAAATGAATTGCCGAAAATTTTCCAGTGCGCGTCGCGACGCGTTCAATCCAGAAGCAATTCTGCACATATTTCCCAATACTCGTTACGATACGAGGCCAAAATTTTGGGTTTATCTCAACTTATCAATGTCTAATTGATCAATATACTTCCATACCAAAACTTTTACACAACAACTCTATAATCCTCCATATTCACCCATCCTATAATATCATCAAAGCAACCCTTAAATCTCTTAAATCTCAATCTATTCAAAATCTAAATTTTCTATAAACTTTAACATTTTCTTAATACTATTAGTTTCTTAGTTTATTGTTTACTTAAATGCAACCCTTATCATACCAATAACACTAACATAGCATTAGTCAATCAAAATCCCACAATCCATAATTTGGGTCAAGGGTTCTTACCTCATTTCCTTGTTTTCCACCACTCTCCAAAGTCTTTAATGGTTTGCCAAGCCCTTTTTCTCCTTTGTTTCTTTTTTTCCCTCTTCTCTCTTTATTCTTCTTCTTCTTCTTATCTTCTTCTTATTCTTTCTCATTTCCTTCTCCTCTATGTTTTTCGTCTTCTTTTTCTTTTCTTATTTTGTGAAATTGTAAATAGTGTTCCCCCTTATATACTAGGGGTTATTTAAAATTTGGATTAATAAAGAAAAATGTAGAAAAGTTGAGAAATTTCAAGATTCTTCTAGATAAGTTCGTGGTACTATTCATCAAGATTTTTAATTTATATTGTTGACCAATTTATGATTTGAATTTGGAAAACTATTCAACGTAGAGGTTGTAGGTCTCTATCCCAGATTTCCGGTGATATAAAATTCATAAAAATCAAAGTTCGTATGAGAAAGTTACGGTTCAAATACCATGGGCTGTCCAGAGTATGACATTATACAGTTTCGTATCGGAATTTCGAGGAATTCACCGATTGTCCCCAAATTCATTCCATGAATGTATATGTGCTCAAGCATAATTTATATTATGTAATGATCATCTCACGTTGTAATAGTAGCCGAGATTTCCGATCGTTACAATCTAGGAAGTTCCCAGTTATTATTGGGTATTTTTACCGATCAAATTCTATTGCTCCATTTTTAACTCTTTTTACAATGCTCTCTTATTTCATTCTAAGTGTTATATGAGCTGGACCATAATCTCATGTAAGAGGATAGTAATAAGGATAAGCATAAGCACCAAAAGAAGCATTTAGAGGTACACCTGCTGGTGGTGGAGAAAGACAAGGTTGGCGATGATAATACCTAAAGGAGTTGGGGGAAATGCTGTAGAGGCACATGGAAATTCTCATGAGGTGCTACAGCGGCTGGAGGAATAAAACCACTGGAAGGATGATGTGGCAGTGTTCTATAACCGAGCTCGGAGGTATGCGATGCACATATCACATTATAGATAAGGTTCCATTTAAAGGGTTCACGACAAAAGAATTAATCTCCTTATCATTTGGAGGTGCCCTATAAGGCTGGCCAACATCAGCTATGATATGCATATAAACTCGGCCTGCATCTCATACTCTGGAAAATGGAGGCATCTTAAACCCATAAAATTTATTAATTGCTAATTGACTTAGAATAATTTATCAAGTGCTCGAAATGTCTGAATAATCTAAAAATCTTGGCTCTAACACCATTAAATGTCACACATATCCCCTCAGATAGGATATGGCTGACCGAGAGTCATGAAACTGATAGACTTTCCCATATAATATGGACTAATTCCTGGTAATAAAATATTTAACCTGTAACATCATCATCTTATACATAGGTAGGTTGTCCATAAGCCACCTCAAAAGAATTATCATTATAATATATCAATGTACTCAAATTACGCTTGTTGTTCAAATCAAAATAATGTACCCATGTAGGGATTATATAACTAGATCCCTCATAAGGACTCTCTAATGTTGGCATAACCATTCTCTAAGAGCACAAAACGATCAAGAAATAATAGTGGATAAAATGGAGGGATTTAGTTAGTGTATTTAAAGCAATGAATCACACATTTCTCTAAAGTTGGCATAACATTTCTCTAAGAGCAGAAAAAGATAAATCACACATAGTGCAATGGATCACAACTTAATATCGTGGATAAACAAGTAACAAAGCTGATAAATTTTTCATAATACAACTAAGTGCATATATTTGTAAACTGGTATACAAAATATTATATAATAATTTCCTGAAAATCATGAATCTCATTTATGCAAATCAATATTTTGAATAAAACTAAAACAATTATTCATGTATCTATATACACTCGCGACAAAATAGCAAAGCTGGCAACATAAGACTTTCCCATGACAATAAACTAGCACCCGAAGCAAAACTGATAAAATGATACCTCATCTCACGGAAAATACATCTAGCATGTATATGTACGTAGGGTGTATCCTAGCATAAATCATTTTTTCAAACATATGCTCATTTATCTCCAAAGTCGTGCAAACATTTCCATTTACTATAAAATCATGATTTCTAAAATAATCAATATTCGATCCTTTCTTTTATATAAAACCATAAGCTTTTCCAAAATTAAATCTTTTCATGTAGAAACTTAAAAATTCATTCAGGAAAATATACATAACTATATATTTTATTAAAAAAAAATATCAATGTTATAAACGTTTCCACGCACCTGATGAACAATACTACTAAGTATAGAAACTACATAGTTGGGCCATCCCTGCCAATATTATCTCGATCACTTAAAGAGATATAATAATTTTTCTTAAGGAACATGGCCCTAACTAAGAGCAGATGAAAGAATATATAAGAAACATGACTTGAACGTTTTTGTAATCCTCTAGATTTCAATAGAGTTTCGTCTATAATACATACTACTATTATACAATTCATCCTCATCAAACTTATAACTGTTGTGATATTTTATATCATACCGCAAATGTACGGTATGAAGTTTTAGTAAAAAGTGAATATAGATTGTCGAACCCACATGGATTGTAATCAAACTCACACTAAGTACTATAAATGATAAACCTAACTTTATTTAGAAAGTAATTTAAATTATCAAAATTAAAAATAAAAGATAAATAAATAAGATATTAAATTGATAAATTAGGAGAAGACCAAGATACGAGAGATTCTAGAGACTAATTTCACCTAGCTATCCCCTATGTATTTTTTATGCCAATCAATTCTTATTCAGTTAGTAGTTTACAAGTCAAGAATCCTAAAGTATTTCACTCCCTCCCTCGAGCAATAGTGAAAATATTATTAATTACCGACTTCGATACCCTATAAAAATCTAGTAATTAACAATTCATTAATTCAAAAATAAGTTTTTGTGGCCTTCCCGCGTGCCTCTGATGCGTCCGTAAGGTTCCAAAACAAGTCAAATTTCCCCAAGATCCATGTTTCAATGCTTCCTACAAATAAAAAATAAAACAAACTACAAAATATGTTAAATGACATGGAATCTAACAAAATAGTAAGTTAAGAATGCATGAATAAGTGGGTATAAATCACACTTATCAACAACCATATTCAATTCTCAATATACATATATCCACATATCCATTCCACATGATTAGCATGAATCTCGAGCCTGAAATAACTTTCTCGTACACATTCTAACTTGATCATATTTTCTGATTAACTCCGTAATTTAATTTTCAACCACATAGCAACCATTTAAATAGTCTAAGTAAGTAAATTAATGACAGTTTAAGGCTAATTATGTTTCCAAAACACATGAGATACCAATACCATTGTAAAATGCTCCCCTCATCGAGCTTTATAATTTCCCAAAAAGACCCAATCGAAATCGGTTCTGGATTGGACTGATTGAGGTAACTTTCCGCTTTTTCCTCTTTTTTCTCTTTATCTCTGCTTTTTTTTTCTTCTTTTTCTCTCTCTCCCTCTCACGGTCTCTCTCTCTATGTGAAGGCGTTTTCCTCTTTAATATTAACATGCAATTATCACTTTCACCTCTTAAACTTGTGTTTTCTTCATTTAAGAAAATTAACACTCCTAAACTTCCGGAATTTCCGCCTAAACTTTCAACCTACACTAATATTAATAAAGTTAAATGTATGCTAAAAATTTGGGGTGTTACAGATTTTCTCCAACAAACATATATAAAATGATTGATAAAATAATATATCTAAGTGATGATTAAAATAATAACTCGAGCCGACCCTAGTATTTTGGGGCCCAATATCATTTTTATATTTTGAGACTCATGGTCATTGTAAAATATTATAATAAGGGCCATCGGCTATTATTAGTTATTTGGATGTTATTAAAAAAATTTAAGGCAATAAGCATAAGGTGTGAACTTGTTATGAAAATATGGATAATTTATTTGTGCCGTGTTCCTTTGGCGGTGATTATATATGCTTTTTCATGTTACCTTCCCCTTCGATCTCTATAATCTCGGAGCTTTGGGATTTGACTTCAACAGTCTCTTTTAGCCTTCAGCTTGCTAATATTTAGATAATGGCTTTTTATAATCGAATCTAGAGGATGAGTAATAGAACCATTTTGAATACATTAATCTCTTTACCTATAAGGTAAAGACTACTTATGCTGCTAGTATTATATCGTTCTGTTAAGTTTTACCCAATTTATGCTTTTCCTGCTAATATTATATTTCTGTTTAGTTTTGCTCGATTAATGTTTCTTTTCTAATTGATAAGGATATTAATACAGGTTTAGGTATCCATTTTTCTCTGGAAAAGGAACCTAAAACCTATATTCTTTATTAGAGAGTTCATATTTTTGGTTGAGTTAAAGCCAATGTTGACAGCTGAATTTCGTTTGAGGGGCAAATCGGTAAACTCATTCCTCGAACAATCCTCCATCAATTGTGAATTTGTTTGGTTTGGGGACCAAATGCAAACCTAGTAAGAGACGAAGAATACACAGACGAGACAGGGGTTTAACATACGAGACAGAGGGTTTAACATGGTTCAGCGGAATGGATCCAACCTACGTCCACGGCCACAAGGGAAAAGAGAGATTTTGTAACGTGATCGAGTATGACCGATCTGCCTATCACTCGAGCTCGGCTGACCGACCTCTTACAAACTCACTCTCACACTTAAGCCTTTTGCTCTCTATTACAAGTAAAGAATGAAATTTGCTAACCCCTTATAACGACTTCCCAAGCCCTTCATTTACTAGGGCAAATTCTATTGTTACAATATCCTCTTGACGTCAGCCACATGAATCTGTAAGCGCCGAATGGGCTCTCTTCCCCAACTGCTCTGCCGAATGTAGCTTCTGCCATCTGACATCTCTTTAAACCAAGCTATTATATCCTCTGCCACACGCTACCTCTAGCATGTAATCTGTCACGTCAGAGCTCTTTGAAAGGTGTAAATTCTCATGTAGAGCTTACGTCATCTTGACTTTGATCATACCATTATTACCTCTTCGGCCCGCCCTACCAGGTCGGGTCGGCAGAAGCAACACCTGTCCTGGCTTAAAGAGAAACCACCTTGGGCCTGACCACCTCAGGCCTGACCACCTCGTACTCGGCCACCTTGGGCTCGGGGTCCTTCTGTCTGACTTCTCATCCTTTGCAAGGGCTTCAGATCATCTTTTGAGTGCAAAATCTCATTTTACCCTTCCTCGAGATTCTGACTTCTTGGAAACCGAAAACCACCATTAACATCTGTCTCATAGTTCTCGGTATCAATTAGAAACCGAGTTGGGGCCGGGAACTATAAACGATGATGGTACGTGAAGCCGTAGACTGATTTGGCGTCCTCGGGCCGACGCATGCTCTTGGTATGTTGACATCCCAAAAGGATACGATCTGCAAGGATCTCCAAAGAATAGAAAATCGGCCACGAGGGAAAACCCACCTCCTCGGACTATCATTAGAGCAACAAGGCTTCGGGGGAGAAACTCTGACCCCGAGCAACTACAAGTAAACTGCCGGCAAGGGAATGAACCCTCCTTACGCCATCACATAGTAATAGGACCTCGGTGGGACGTAAACCAACCATGAGCCATAAAATCTACTTGGCCACAAGGGAATGCCCCCTCCTTGTGCCAATTTTTACAGAATGGGATGGTCAACGCCACAGGGGCATTCTCCCTCCCCGAGGTCAGCATTACTCGATGATGCAAAATGAGATGGCTAGACGCCACGGGGGCATTCTCCCTATCTGATGTCGGAATTACCCGATGATGCAGAATAGGATGGCCAGACGCCACGGGGGAATTCTCCATCCCCGAGGTCGGCATACCCGATGATGAAGAATGGGATGGCCAAATGCCACAGGGGAATTCTCCCTCCCCGAGGTCGGCATACCCGATGATGAAGAATGGGATGACCAGATGCCATAAAGGAATTCTCCCTCCCCGAGGTCGGCATACCCGATGGTGCATAATAGTATGGCCAGACGCCACAGAGGTATTCTCCCTCCCCGAGGTCGGCATTACCCGATGATGCAGAATGGGATGGCCAAACGCCACGGGGGCATTATCCCTCCCCAAGGTCGGCATTACCCGATGATGCAGAATGGGATGGCCAGATGCAACAGGGGAATTCTCCATCCCCAAGGTCGGCATACCCCGATGGTATAGAATGGGATGAACAGATGCCACAGGGATATTCTCAATCCCCGAGGCCGTCATTACCCGATGCTACAGAATGGGATGGCCAAACACCACGGGGGCATTCTCTATCCCCGTGATCGGCAGAGCCGATGGTACAGAATGTGATGGCTAGACGCCACGGTGGCATTCTCCCTCCCCTAGGTCGGTATACCCGATGGTACAGAATGGGATGGCCAAATACTATGGGGGAATTCTCCCTCCCCGAGGTCGGAATACCCGATGGTGCGGAATGGGATGACCAGACGCCACAAGGGAATTCTCCCTCCCCGAGGTCGGCATACCCGATGGTGCAGAATGGGATGGCCAGACGCCACGGGGGTATTCTCCCTCTCCGAGGTCGGTATTACCCGATGCTACAGAATGGGATGGCCAGACGCCACAGGGGCATTCTCCCTCCCCGAGGTCGGCATTACCTAATGATGCAAATGGGAAGGCCAGACGCCACGGGGGCATTCTCCCTCCCCGAGGTCGGCATTACCCGATGATGCAGAATGGGATGGCCAGACGCCACAAGGGAATTCTCCCTCCCCAAGGTCGGCATACCCCGATGGTACAGAATGGGATGAACAGACGCCACATGGGTATTCTCACTCCCCGAGGTCGTCATTACCCAATGCTACAGAATGGGATGGCCAAACACCACGGGGGCATTCTCCCTCCCCGAGGTCGGCATACCCAATGGTACAAAATGGGATGGCTAGACTCCATGGTGGCATTCTCCCTCCCCGAGGTCGGTATACCCGATGGTACAGAATGGGATGGCCAGACGCCACATGGGCATTCTCCCTCCCTAAGGTCGGCATACCCGATGTTACAGAATGGGATGGCCAGACGCGACATGGGCATTCTCCCTCCCCGAGATCGGCATACCTGATGGTACAGAATTAGATGGCCAGACGCCACGAGG